>OX235266.1:17998185-18213497 GCA_944472135.2 Trichobilharzia regenti
AGATAGATAGATAGATAGATAGATATGTAAGAGTTCTACTACGGCTTAGAGTGGACCTATACTCTAAACACCCTTACAAACTTCTTCACCGTTTTGGCGACCTACTAAGCTTAGCAGTACACTACTGGACGCGCAAATACTGACGAACTGTATCGTTGTAAAAAGACTTGATGTGACAAGAGTACCTGGGAGAATTATATTTTATTCGACGAAATATAAAATTCAATAAATAAAGAAGTCGTACAACTTATCTGCAGACGTTGCTGGAGGTAGGCTCGGAGAGTGTGCAGAAGGAGAGCACAACAAGAGAGCGAACCTATGAACGTAAGGAAGACTCACAAGTCAAAAGGTAAAACGTGGATCACCGTGGGTGAGTCAGTTTAAACAAAAGTTCAAAGGTACAATGTGCACTACAGGTTATCCCCCCCTAGAAGGTTGGTGGGAAACCAGCAAGCTTCGATATACAACAGTAGGATGGCTTGGCACAGTAGCAATGGGTGAATGAGAAGGTTTGAAAATAGCAATAGTAAAAAAAAGAAATTTCACCGAAAGGAAAGAAAGCAAAAGAAAAGAGAAAAAAATTAAGATAAGTTGGAAGTGGTATGTACATGATTAGTGAAGTAAGACGGAATATGATAAGAAATGGCGCTGGTGCCTTGTGTGGTTGTAAGCTTCTGCGGTCTGATGTTTTTTTAAAAAAAAAAAAAAAAAATTTCATATTTTTATTAATCTTTTTTTTTTATTTATTTTTTTATTGTATCGATTCATTCTTTTTTTTTTAATTCCGCACTATTACAAGCTTACTTATGTGGAGGTTTGATGGTAAACCTCTGGCGCCGAGGCTGTCGTAGCAAGAAGGTGATTCATTATGTCTAACTTTCATATTAGACCAATGCTCCCTTCCTCCGCTTCAACAGAACCTAGCAGTCATGTTAAAGGCAATCATTATACCAGCGTATGATAAGGAGCAGGGTAAAAAAAAACAGAAGAAAATGGGAAAGAAAGGTTAAGATTTCAAAATCGGTGTAAAGGTACTACAAAAGCTTGTGCGAAATCAATGCGAGGAAAAGTGGTGCAACTTGGAAGTAGTACGTTAGAATGAGATAAAACAAAGGAAGTTTCTACCCTGTGAGAACTTATAAAATTACAGAGAAGTTAGTACATAACCCATAGCTATGAGTAGTTATCATTACCAAAATTACTTTGTTCATGTTGCTAAGTGCATAACTAAGATGATGCATAATGTTTATAAGTACGGTTCACAAAATAAATGAATTGCGGGAGGGCATAAACCCGAAGGAATATAGTACAGGCTGTGAAAATAAATTGAGCGAATTACTATGTACAGCATAGAAGTGAAGCATTTATGCGCAAAAAAAAATATGTATATCTGTACATTTAACTATACAGTGGAAGTTTTTTTTTGTTTTTTTTTATAATCTTTTTTTTATTTAAAAATAATTTTTTTTGTTTATTTATTATTATTTTACATTTTTTTTACTTTTTTTTTTAAATATATTTTATAAAATTTTTTTTTTTTACATAATAATTAAATTTTCTTTTTTGGAAAGGTAATATACTATTCATAATTCCTCTTTTGGTGTGGGTTACAAGATGACATGAGACGCCAACTGATCTAGCGAGTAGATTGATATGAAAAATTAGGGGTAAAAACAAACTGCTGCTGGTCCTCTGTAACGAGAGATAAAGATTAAAAGGATTAGTGAGGGTTAAAACGACTACTCCCAGAAGCGGGACCAAATAGATTAAATATAGCAGAATTGAATAAGAAATTGTGACAAGGAATAAAAAATCACTAGTAGCCTTACCTATGGATTAGTTCAGTGAAAGAATTCTACGAACCTCTTGGGCCAGTGAACACGTCGACCAGCACGTGTGACAGGGGTCTTACTGGTGACGGTAGGAGAATCATCATTCACCACCGGAGGTGAAGTAGTTGAGTCTGGACAAGGACTAGGTTCAGTGGGGCTATTTGATTGAGCCGATGGGGAGGGTGAAGGTTCTTCAGTGTATGCCGCTTTAAGTCTGTCTATGCTGACAGTGTCTGGGCGGCCGCATCGGTCAATAACGAAAAATTTATCTTTACGACTAAGGACCTTAAAAGGCCCGTCATACGGTGGTTGTAATGGCTTTCGTATGGCGTCGTGACGCACGAAAACGTGTGTACAGTCATCAAGTCGCCGATCAACCTGAACCTTTCGGTTCTGAGTGCGTGTGGAAACTGGTCGGAGTCGCTGCATAAAACTTTTAAGTTGCTGAGCGTAACGGGTGGTATCCGGGAAATTTGGCTCGAAAGTTTCGGGAGCGATTAGCTCGCCTGGTAAACGCATGGTGGTACCGTACACCAATTCAGCTGGCGAGCACTGCAGATCCCCCTTAAGCGTAGCCCGGATGCTAAGCAGGACCAGTGGTAGCGAATCTGTCCACTTACTGTTGTCCACTGCCATCAACGCAGCTTTGAGTTGACGGTGGAAACGTTCTACTAGGCCATTTGCCGCGGGATGATACGCGGTTGTGCGAATGCGTTTGCATCCCAGCATCTCTAACAATTCTTTGAAGCTTGTGGATTCAAACTGTTGTCCGCGGTCGGTAGTGACAGTTGCGGGACATCCAAAATGGGCAACCCAGCCATCCATGAAGGCACGACAGACGGTTTGAGCCGTTACATCAGGTATCGGAATGGCTTCCGGCCAACGTGTGAAACGATCCACACATGTGAGTAAATACGAGCAGCCGTTAGACGGGGGCAGAGGCCCTACTATATCCAGGTGGATATGATGGAACCGAGCGTCTGGGGTCGCAAACGTCCCCAACGGCGTGATGTTATGCTTGGTGACTTTAGCACGTTGGCATTGCACACAAGCACGTGTCCATTGACGCACATCACGGTTCATACCGGGCCACGCAAATCTCGCAGAAATCAACTTGTCCGTTGCTCGTATGCCAGGATGGGAGAGGTTGTGGAGTGACTCAAACACAGTTCGGCGTAAAGACGTGGGAACAATCGGTCGAGGAGTACCAGTTGACATATCGCAAAGTATAGTTGCCTCACTGTTTAGCAAGGGGACGCGTTCTATTTTCAGTGAGGTTTTATTTGACAGGTGTTCTAAGTTCAAATCGTTCAGTTGGAGTTCGGCCATTTTATGAAGATCGATGGTTGGTGGTACGGACGTAGCACATACGCGAGACAAAGCGTCTGCTACCGCGTTATCCGATCCAGAAACGTGCTGGATATCAGAAGTGAACTGGGAAATATAGTCTAAATGGCGTGATTCTCGCGGTGAATACCGGTCTGAAGTAGTGTGGAGGGCGTACGTCAATGGCTTATGGTCGGTAAATACCGTAAATTGCCGGCCTTCCACGAAGTGACGAAAATGCTTGACAGCAGCGTAGACAGCGAGAAGTTCCCTACCGAATGTGCTGTATCGAGATTCGCATGCGGTAAGTTTACGTGAAAAGAAAGCAATCGGTAGCCATACATTAGCCATACGCTGTTGAAGGACGGCTCCGATCGCAGTATTAGAGGCATCTACGGAGATGCTGATTGGAAGTTGAACATCTAGATGGACCAACATTGTGGCGTCAGCAATAGCTTTCTTGATAGCTGCAAAAGCTGTCGAGGCTTCCTTAGTGAACACCAAAGACTTGCATTTCCCTTTAAGCATGTCAGTCAAGGGGGTCACGATATGAGCACACTGTGGGATAAAGCGACGGTAGTAACTAACCATCCCGAGAAAAGTGCGTAGTGCCTTGGGAGAAGTGGGTAGAGGGAAGTTTTGAATAGCTTCTACCCGGTCAGGTAACGGATAAATTCCATCTTTGTCTATCCTATGTCCCAAAAATTTCAGGGAAGTGGCTCCAATCTGACACTTCGGCAAGTTGAGTGTGAGGGAGTGTGTCACAAGTCTTTGGAAAACTGTCTGCAAATGAAGTTGATGAGTGGCTTCATCTGGACTAGCTACCAAGATATCGTCCAGATAGGCGAAGGCGAAATCAAGCCCGCGCAAAACGTCATGTATAAAACGCTGGAAGGTTTGTGCAGCGTTCCGTAAGCCAAAAGGCATTCGAAGAAACTCGAACAGGCCAAACGGTGTAATCACAGCAGTCTTAGGTATATCTTCGGGGTCGACGGGAATCTGGTAGTAAGCCCGTGTAAGGTCCAGTTTGCTGAATACTCGAGCTCCCTTGAGTGAGGCGGTTAAATCGTGTATGTGCGGGACAGGGTAGCGATCGGGAACAGTTTGTGCGTTTAGTCTGCGGTAGTCGCCACAAGGACGCCAATCTAAACCGTTATTCTTAGGTACCAGGTGCAACGGTGAGGACCACGGGCTGCTGGATGGCCTAATAATCCCCATTTCCAGCATATGCTCAAACTCCGCTTTGACAACCTTTAGTTTTTCTGGGGATAGTCGCCTCGGCTTTGCGAAAACTGGCGGGCCAGTAGTGACAATATGGTGTTTGACGTTGGAAGTCGCACATGGCAGGCCGCTGCTAGGTTTGAACAAATCTGAAAAAGACTGCAGTATATGCGAATAAGGACCAGTGCTAGTGGGTGTGGCATATACCGGGCTGAGGGCTGGGCCTTGTGTGACGATACCGCTGACGGAGAGGTTTGTGACAGGATCTTTTAACTTATGATTACCTGTATCTACCAGTAATTGGTAGTGCTGCAATAGATCCATGCCAATTATACCTGTGGTAACGTCTGCCACCAGGAAGACCCAACGAAGTGAACGACGCAAACCGATGTTAAGATCTATAAAGCGCCTGCCGAACGTAGCAATTGGCGAACCGTTTGCGGCTCGTAGTTGAAGAGACATTGGCCGCCTGCGCTCCTCTACTGTGGGTGGGATTACACTGACCTCTGCTCCGGTATCAATTAGGAAGCGTATCCCAGTGTTACGGTCGGTAACATAGAAGAGGCGACATGAGAGTGGTTCGCCAGCGACGTTAGTCGCCAGTACGTGCTGGCTTGCTAGTTTCCCGACTGTTGAACATCGAAGGTGCACGGGCGAGTGCACTTTTGGGCTTTTGCTCCGTAACGTCGATGATACCAGCACACTCCAGGCTGGTTACTTCGGGACTGTCGGCGCTTGCTGCTAGCACGTGGCAAGGGTCTGCTACTGCGCGAACTTGAGGGACTGCGTCCACGACTCCTGGAGTTCATCTCCTGTCGGATACTACAGATCTCCTCGTATAGCTTGGCAATATGGGCCACCGCGTCAAAGCTTGATGACCCCCCATCAGACGAATCTTTAGTCTGAGCGGGAGCAGCAGTTACTGTTGCGGAAATGCCAATTTTGGGATTGATGGCCTCTACGGCTCTATCAGCTGCCTCGGCTATCTCCTGTAAGGGGTACTTGTAGATCGGTGCTAAGATACCCTGGACTGCCTGAGGTAATCTTTGAAGCCAAAGTTGTTTGAGAAAAACCTCGTCAATTTTAAAGTCCGCCACTAGCTGCTTCATCTGCCTCAACATTTGTGAGGGCTTGCGGTCACCTAACTGAACATCGCGGAAAAGTTCCTGCACTTTCTGTTGGTCAGTAAGTGCGACTCGTTGAATTAACGCCTGCTTGAGCCGCTCGTACCGATCCGGAGACGGATCTGCGAGAACGTCAGCCACCTCGTCTATGACACTTTCGGGTAGGCTCACAATCACGTGGTTTACTTTGGTCTCTTGTGAGTGTATGTGTCTAATGGCAAACTGAGCCTCTATATGATTAAACCATGCAGCTGGACGATGTGTCCAGAAGGCGGGGAGTTGCAGCGTTATAGCCATCTCTGACGCAGAACTGTTGTCAGCCATCTTGCACACAGGGCACAATATTAACAAGGTGATAAAAAAACCAATATAAGTACAAAGAAAACAAATCGAATCTTTATAACCGTGCGTGAAAGGAAAAAAAATAACAAAATAAACGGTACGTAAAAAGAATCGTTAACACGTTAAACTACTATAGCGGAAAACGGTGAAAACGGGCTCACCACTTGTAAGAGTTCTACTACGGCTTAGAGTGGACCTATACTCTAAACACCCTTACAAACTTCTTCACCGTTTTGGCGACCTACTAAGCTTAGCAGTACACTACTGGACGCGCAAATACTGACGAACTGTATCGTTGTAAAAAGACTTGATGTGACAAGAGTACCTGGGAGAATTATATTTTATTCGACGAAATATAAAATTCAATAAATAAAGAAGTCGTACAACTTATCTGCAGACGTTGCTGGAGGTAGGCTCGGAGAGTGTGCAGAAGGAGAGCACAACAAGAGAGCGAACCTATGAACGTAAGGAAGACTCACAAGTCAAAAGGTAAAACGTGGATCACCGTGGGTGAGTCAGTTTAAACAAAAGTTCAAAGGTACAATGTGCACTACAGATAGATAGATAGATAGATAGATAGATAGATAGATAGATAGATAGATAGATAGATAGATAGATAGATAGATAGATAGATAGATAGATAGATAGATAGATAGATAGATAGATAGATAGATAGATAGATAGATAGATAGATAGATAGATAGATAGATAGATAGATAGATAGATAGATAGATAGATAGATAGATAGATAGATAGATAGATAGATAGATAGATAGATAGATAGATAGATAGATAGATAGATAGATAGATAGATAGATAGATAGATAGATAGATAGATAGATAGATAGATAGATAGATAGATAGATAGATAGATAGATAGATAGATAGATAGATAGATAGATAGATAGATAGATAGATAGATAGATAGATAGATAGATAGATAGATAGATAGATAGATAGATAGATAGATAGATAGATAGATAGATAGATAGATAGATAGATAGATAGATAGATAGATAGATAGATAGATAGATAGATAGATAGATAGATAGATAGATAGATAGATAGATAGATAGATAGATAGATAGATAGATAGATAGATAGATAGATAGATAGATAGATAGATAGATAGATAGATAGATAGATAGATAGATAGATAGATAGATAGATAGATAGATAGATAGATAGATAGATAGATAGATAGATAGATAGATAGATAGATAGATAGATAGATAGATAGATAGATAGATAGATAGATAGATAGATAGATAGATAGATAGATAGATAGATAGATAGATAGATAGATAGATAGATAGATAGATAGATAGATAGATAGATAGATAGATAGATAGATAGATAGATAGATAGATAGATAGATAGATAGATAGATAGATAGATAGATAGATAGATAGATAGATAGATAGATAGATAGATAGATAGATAGATAGATAGATAGATAGATAGATAGATAGATAGATAGATAGATAGATAGATAGATAGATAGATAGATAGATAGATAGATAGATAGATAGATAGATAGATAGATAGATAGATAGATAGATAGATAGATAGATAGATAGATAGATAGATAGATAGATAGATAGATAGATAGATAGATAGATAGATAGATAGATAGATAGATAGATAGATAGATAGATAGATAGATAGATAGATAGATAGATAGATAGATAGATAGATAGATAGATAGATAGATAGATAGATAGATAGATAGATAGATAGATAGATAGATAGATAGATAGATAGATAGATAGATAGATAGATAGATAGATAGATAGATAGATAGATAGATAGATAGATAGATAGATAGATAGATAGATAGATAGATAGATAGATAGATAGATAGATAGATAGATAGATAGATAGATAGATAGATAGATAGATAGATAGATAGATAGATAGATAGATAGATAGATAGATAGATAGATAGATAGATAGATAGATAGATAGATAGATAGATAGATAGATAGATAGATAGATAGATAGATAGATAGATAGATAGATAGATAGATAGATAGATAGATAGATAGATAGATAGATAGATAGATAGATAGATAGATAGATAGATAGATAGATAGATAGATAGATAGATAGATAGATAGATAGATAGATAGATAGATAGATAGATAGATAGATAGATAGTTAAAATTTCAAGTGAATTTATGGTTTTCAATCCTATATGCAATCAAATAAATTCCCTACAAAACGAATAGTTGAAAATTTTACTGTCCTGCTATTTATCTATCTACATATCTGCCTATTTAGGGAATTGATTATAAAATCGATAAGAATCGAATCGATTATCATTCACATTTGAATTCTCCTCTTAGACATCGTATTATATTATTAATCCATTTTATATACAAATAATCATATATCCTTCGTTAACAATAATCACAAGAGAAACGAAAGGAGACGCTTTTTTTAAACAAAATTAAGCAGAAATCCCTCACCTGCTGAATAAAAAGCAAAAATCACACAATATTTCTGTCAGTTTATGAATCAAACATGCCTGGAACAGAGATTCAAATAAATCGTCTCTCATTGGGTACAAAAATCTCATTGATGACACATGCCCAATATCGTTATGAAGGGACTGTGGTAGCTATCAATTCAATTGAAGGTACGCTTACCTTACAAAATGTTAAATTCTGGGGAACTGAAAATCGTATCTCACCAAATGGAACAAATCAAAATGCTGAGAATAAAGAACCAGCAGTTGGGACAGTGTTTGATTCAATTACCTTTTGGATGTCAAGTATTAATCAAATGCGATTACTGGATGATATGAAGACAGAACAAAATGAGCTGGGAGATAAAGCTGTTGTCAAAGCAGCTGTAGCAATCGATGGAAGTAGAGGGACAGGAAGACGTCAAAGAAATTGGGTAAGTGATAAGCTGAACCTTATTGAAATGTGTTATGTATGTTACTAAACTCATACCTGATCCTAGGGTGATATATATATATATACATAAGACTTTCTATCACATTTCTTTACTCTCTGAGTTGAACATAGAGTTTCGGACTTGAAGACCTGACGTTTCAGTAATTAAGTTGTTTATTTTACAGGGTAGGGTTACTAACCTCAAGCTCTACCTTCCTTTTTTCGGGGCTTATTATCAACCAGTAAACTAAGTGAGGCTAAGAAGTGAGTCAGCAGGGAATTCAACCCCGGACCACGTGCATGTTTAGCAATAATATATATATATATATACTGTGTGCTTTCGGTAGTTTCTCACTGGGCCTTCGCTCCATACTGAAAAACAAATGGGTGGCCAGGGAGAATTAGCAATAATAAAATTTGTGTGGGAACAAGCTAACAGGCTAAAGCCGATCGCTCAACAAATATGCAGAAGAAATTGGAGATGGGTCGATCAGGCATACATTAAGGAGGCCGCTGAATGACATCGCACGTCAAGACATCGCTGGAATGGAAGAGGAAGGGGAAACGATGAGTGGGATGTCACTTCAGCGGTAACATAGAAGAGATTATGTGAAGAGGTGATGAGAGACTATGGGTAATCTTTGGGTCAGTTGATGAGGACAGCAGAGAATAGGAGAAAATGGAGATGTGCTGCTGATGTAATGATAACAGACATTCAACAGAATTAAAGTTCTGTACAACCCACAGTTCAGATGGGGGAAATAAGTCAAATGAGCTTGTGTATATGACTTTATCGCCCAAAAGGAGATACAGACACTGAACTATTCTGACACTGAAACTCTGCCATAACTGTATGCTCATAATTCACAACCTGTTGTAAAATCCTAATGTAGATGAAGGATAATCTAGTGAGTCTGGCACACTTCAGTGAACATTTCTATAAGCTTAACTGCTCTCTTGAAGACAGTTATATAGGTAGAAGGACCTGTAGAACTAGCTCGTCATTGCCTTCTTGAGTAGGAAGAGTAGTTATAAAGTTATTTTCTATAGTTTGGTTTGTAAGGGTTAGTTATGTTTTTCTTACGAGTTGATCACGGATTGATATCAGTTAGAGAACCATTGAAAACCAAACTATAGAAAATAAATCTGATGCTCGCTAGTGACCTGCTAGTTTCCTGCGTTCTAGTGAGAAGTCGTGACCAGTGAGGTCCAATTAGATGTCACGTGTGTGGATGGATGTCCCACCAACGACAATGGTTGGGGTCTCGCTAAATGACGAATTGGTAGAAGTTAGAATTCATGTACTGACTGGCCATTGAGTCGGGTCCCAGTGGCTGAATGGTATACGAGCTTGCCTAGTAACCGGAAGGTCCTGGGTTCGAATCCCAGTGGGTGTGTACTGCCAATGATTCCTAAACTGCGATGAAACAGTAGTTATAAAGTTAATCAATAGTTCCATATGGATAGGGATCATATGATTTATACAACTTCAGGCTTTACTATTCTTTACAAAGTGCCATTGCAATTGTCGAGCTCTATATGCATTCGATTGTAAAATATGGTGTTAGGAGTAACCAGTCTCTGTGTCTAGGAAATGTTTATCCAATCAGTTGCTCTCCTATGGACTTTATCTCAAACCTAGAATAGTTTCTTGTCATGGAAACACTAGATAATTGTGAGTATTATCTTTATTTCTACTGTTATCTTAGTCTTCATCTCCATTATCACACTCACCGCATTTTATAATTGCATAATTTAATATGAGTTTCATATAATTATTATTCCCTTGCGTCCCGAGTAGAACATAGGACTTCAACAACTTCTCTCCAATTTCTTCTATCCTATGTTGTCCTCTTCAACTGGGTCCATGATAGCACAGAATCTTTCACCTCCTATTCACACGACCTCCTCGATGTCACCCTTGTGCTGATGACCCATTTGGATCCCATTCGAGCGATGGCATACATTCAGCGCAATATCATTCGACGACCTCCTCAATGTACACCCTATCAATCCATCTCCACTTTCTCCTACATATTTCTTGAGCAATAGGCTCTTGGTTGGTTTGTTCCCATAGTTTCTTGTTGTTTATTCTTTCTGGCCAGCCGGCCGGCCGGCCGGCGAAGGCAGCTCTTAATGAAAGTCTGCAATCTGTTGGAAATCTTTTTCTTGACACGCTGGCTAACTTTCTAACCTATATAGAAACACTAACTGACTGACTTCACATTCGTTATGAAAATTCGAATCTTGTTCTTTATGCTGGCTGAGTGACTGAGGAAGATTTCCAGATAAATTTCAGGTTGATGAAGGCGTATTTCGCCTTTCTGATTGTGGCTGTCTGGCTGAGTTTGAAATCTTCATCCGTTTCAAATGCCTGTACTTGAAACGATGCTTCCTGGATAGATAAGTGAGGAAGGTAATCTCTGGTTGATTATGATTGGTGCTAGGTGTTATTGTTTCTGTTGCTATTGATTGGTTATCTCCATCACATCTGTCTTCTCTATGTTCACCTGGAGTCCCATCTTCACCAGCTAATTCTTCATCCAGTTTGTTAATTTTCGCCTAAATAAACTACTTACAGCAGCTAGCTATTTTAAAACTATCCACACTAATATTTTACAAACGAGAGCAATTGTAATAATCTGCAAAATTGACAGTTTTGATTATTAATGATTTTTGTGTTTTTAGTGGTACGAATCTGGTGATCAACAACGCTTTATGCGAATAAATACACCAAGTACTAGTCGTAATATCAGCAATCTATCAACCACATCAAATCGATTTAATAATTCATCTACTCAACATATCAGCATGCCACAACCACGTATGCTTGTATCCTATCCTCGTAGAGGTCGTAATCAACTAGGATTTTTATCAAGACAAATGAATTATGTACCTGTTGTACCAATTGCTCCTACTACAGGAAGCCTACACAAATCAAATCATCCTACAACGATTAGAAATCCACCCTTTAGAATTATGACTACACCTATTCCACCGAGTATTGGACCATTCACCGCTACACGATCTACTATTACTGGTAGAAAACCAAGTCAAACTATCAGACGAAATTTGAGCAGTAATGTTAGACGGTATACACAGAGTCCAATAAATCCTCGTGGTGGTGTATATGTTTATTTACCACCTGAAGTGACTACAACATATCATCCAAGATCAATAAATTTAGTTCAGTCACGTGTGGGAATGAATAGACGTCGAATAACAGACAGGAGAGGTGCTCCAAGAGGTAATGTCACTACACAGTCTGGTAAGTAGATTGATTACTTTTATCATCTACATAGAGGGGAAGTGGTGCACACTTAAGAACTGTCTCACTCCTCAAGAGCGATTTAATTAGCTAGTATTATTATTTATTTCATTTTCCTCCTTTGAGTTTTAAGTGGGACACAGGACTTCAAGTAGTGCGGAGTGAGGCTGCTGACCTGACGTACAACCTCCCATCTTCACCGACTAAGCAAGGAGTGCGTCAACCGAGACTGGAACCCTGAAGAACCTGTGTAGCAGACGAGTATGCTACTGTTCAACCACTGACGCATCGAAGAGCCAGTTACTCGGCCGGGAATCAAACCTGGGCCTTCATATGATAGACTCAGACACTCACCACTATGCAATCAAGTTTTTAAGTTTAAAATTTATATGGAGGATTTCACCATGGGCTGACATCAGTTACAGAACCACTGGAAAACCTGGGAGTACTGGACAGCTGTTTCGCTAGCCCAGTTTGGGACTCTTCAGCAGTACGCATACACCGCCACACTTCGAACCCAGGACCTTCTGGTTACGAGGCGAGCTCGTAGACCATTGAGCCACTGGGACCACAGCTGTCCAGTACTCCCAGGTTTTCCAGTGGTTCTCTAACTGATGTCAGCTCATGGTGAAATCCTCCATACAATCAAACAAACTCCCTATAAAACCAATACTTGAAAAATAATCTGATGCTCATTATCGACTGACCCTATTCAGACAGTTAACCTGGAGTTCTAGTGGGAAGCCGTGACCAGTAGGGTACGGCAGGCCGAAGATGGGGCAGCAACTCATCGAGGAAGACATTGCGAAGTGGTCGTGCTATGTCGTGAACTGGCAGAAGTTGGAATTCAAGAACCATTGGATCGGGTCCCAGTGAGTGGCTCAATGGTCTACGAGCTCGCCTCGTAACCAGAAGGTCCTGGGTTCGAACCCCGGTGGGTGCGTACTGCTGAAGAGTCCCAAACTAGGATGAGACGGCTGTCCAGTACTCCCAGGTTTTCCAGTGGTTCTGTAACTGATGTCAGCTCATGGTGAAATCCTCCATACAATCAAACAAAATCTCTACAAAACCAATACTTGAAAATTAAAATTTATAAATGAAAAGGAATTTTAATCGGGATTTGAAAAGCATATCTTAAGTTTTCTAAAACCTTTAAAATCTCATCTTTGACTTGATTTTCTGAAGATTACGACTAGAAATTAAAATAGAAGTTCAGCAGTTTGTCCTAAATGGCTTCACGTAAGAATTACAGATAATAAATTAGCTAGTTCACTAGTTTATGTAAAAATATCATTGGAATTTAGTGATATTAGATGGTTAGAGAGAATCAATAGGGAGCTTTGGATCTAGGTTGCGTGATAGTTGGCACTCATCAGCAGGGCTTATCTGCAACCTTAAAGAAACTCTTGTCCCTTCTGCCTCCAACCATCTAATATCACCACATCAATGTGCATCATGATGACGAGCTACCTAGTGGCATGGTGACCACATTGCAAACCTAACTGATAGGATTCAGTCTGAACCAAAGAAAGGACTATACACATTATACTAGTTACTAGTGTCCAGTGAAATTATCGGTGGAATCTGTGCATTCCTTTCAGTAATACCACTAATTTGACTGGTTGTACATTATGAGGTATAACCTGTAGTAAGTAGTTTAGTAAAAAACCTGACAAAAGTTAAATCCTTCTAGTCATTGGAATTCATGCCGATGGTCCATAAATTCTAACATCTGACAGTTCACCATATATATAAATGCATAGTGTGACCGCCAGTCGATGACATCAGTGTGACTGTCTGTCGACCATGAAGTTGCTTGAAGTTCTAGTGAAAAGTTGGGAACATCGCAGCCCATCAGGTTGAGTGTGAGGATAGACACTCACCAATGACATTGCCTGGCTGTCACCCTATATTTCACGAACGGATAGAAGTAAGAATTCATGCGCCATTTGCTTCTGTCTAAGCCATTGAATGGTCTAAAATCTCGCTGTGTAACTTGAATGTCCTGAGTTTAATTCCTAGTGAGGTCATAGGCGCTTACTGCTGGAGAGTCCCAAAGTGGGACAAAACAACTGTGCAGTAATCCGTAGTTTTGATTGATCCTCTAAGCGAAGTCAGTAAGTTGATGATTAAACCCAAAGTGCGTCGGTGGCACAGTGGTTAGGACTCTCGCCGACCATGCACATGGTCCGGGGTTCGAGCTCACGCCGGCGCACACCTGATATCTATGGTCGGCCTGCAAAATTTGGGCTACCGATATCCATGCTGAAAATTCCATACATGTACCAAAAATACAGTGTGGAATCAAGCTGTAAATCAAAAAAAAAAATCCATGGAAATCAACGCTTGAAGAAGTATATATATATCTGAGTGTAATTTGGAGGTTGTTATCAGTGTTTTATTTCCCCTGTAGACATCGACTGTTCTAAACCATATGACTTTGAAACAGCAAACGCTGAACTAGAAGCTGAATTAGCTAAAATCAATTTGAATACAGATTCGGTATCATCTGAAAGAATCCAGCCGCAAGATCATGATTCACTAGGAATAGATCAAGCTGCATCAACTGGTGATGGAGTTGCCTGTGTTAAACCGCCAATATCATCAACACTATCAGATATATCTGTAACAGCAGTGAGTACAAATGGTGCATCTGGTGATACTTCATCAGGATCAGTGAGTTCAAATATACCAAATAATAATACAAATGAGGCGCATACTGTTGAAAATCAAACTTCTAATGAGACGATAGGAATTCTTGCAAAGTAAGTTTAAACACTCGGAATTGTTCACAGGATTTTCATCATTATCTGACATTAGTTAGATAACCATTGGAAAACCAGCTGGGTGTACTGGTCAGTTGTTTCGTCCTAGTTTGGAACTCTTCATCAGTACGCATCCCTCAGGATTCGAACCGGGATTTGGGTGCGTACTGATGAAGAGTCCAAAACTAGGCTGACGAAACAGCTATCCAGTACTCCCAGCTGGTTTTCCAACGGTTCTCTAACTAATGTCAGATCATGATGAAAATCCTGTAACCAATCAAATTCCTACAAACTAACACTCAAAATTGTATTGATTATAAAACAAATTCATTCATGCTTGGTATCAGTTGTGATTAATAAAATACTTTTAATCTGGAATACTTCTGGTAAACGTTTTACTCACATCATATATAGATTAAACTAGATGAATAGTGTATTTATTCACGTGTTTGTTTATAGCTCTCATGAAACACTGCATATCAGGTCAAGGCTGATAACTCATTTCAGCTATATAGAAATAAATTCTAGCAGAAGAAACACAACTAATCTGTTACTATGCATTCTTAAAACACAAACACAAAGTAACCACGTGTGTGTGTGTATACGACTAAAAATGGATATGATGGTAGTGTGTAACTCCAGGTTAATTTATTGTTGTTCCCTTGCATTCCAAGTGGAACTTCCACAGCTTTCACAGCACATCTCCACCCTATCCCATCCCTTACCGTCCTCTTCAGTTGACCTCACCATTGCTCATAATCTCTCATCTCCTCCTCACGTACGATCTCCTCCATGTCGTCGTCGAATTAGCTGTCAGCTAGTTGTTCCTCATTCAGGTTTCACTCTAGTGTTTATCTAGAGTGCGATGTCATTCGACAGTCTCCTCAACATATTGCCTATCCATCTCCATTTGCTTCGACACATAATAAGTACTTCGTTGATGGGTTCCTAAAGTTTCTTGTTGCTGCTAATTCTTTCTAGCCGGCCGACCGGCCAGCCATTTGATCTTCATTATGGAGCCAGTTAAGGGGGCAGTTGTTGATCAAAGTCTGCAGTGGTCTGTAGTAAATGCTGTCGGTGACTTGTGAGTCAACTGTCTACCCACATAGAAAAACTCACTGAATTAGCATTTGAGTTGAAAATCCGAAACTTATTCTTCAAGCTGAATAAGTTCAGAAGATTTTCAAATTGATTTCAGCCTGATGAAGGTGTATCTTGTCTGTCTGATTCTGACTTTGAAATCTTCATCCGTTCTGACTGCCTGTAGTTGAAACGATACCTCCAAGATAGGTGAAGGAAGTAACCGCTTTCAAATTTCTTTGGTTGGAAGTGATTAGAACCATATTAATTTGCATTATTTCCTTGACGGCAAGGATTCGAAAGCGATTTTATCATTCACAGATATTAATTTTAATGAGTTTTATCCGCCCCCCCACCACCCTATTTATTATGGCATTTTAATTTCTAATTGTAATTTTAATAATTTGATCTTTAAGCGGAAGTAATTCTGGAATTTTCTCACTCATTTACTATAAATACACGAATGTACAGCCTAGTTGACGATGACTTCGTCGAAAAGGAAATTTTCTTCACTACAACCGACTTTTTATTATTCCCTATGATCGATTATATATATAAGAATAAAACTAAATGAAAAAGTTTAAAATCCCCGTTGAATCATATAAAAGTAAAGGTGTTCAGCGAAGATTTACTCTTTTCGGTAATATCATTCTCAAACTATACAGTCTAATGGTCTTAAATTTAAATCCTTCTAAATGTCTATCTGTTAATTTTAATTTCCGATTTAAAAGAAAGTTAAATGAAGCTGTTGGTTCCTATGACCGTTGCAAAATTGATGATACTGATATAGAAATCAAGTCTGAAGTTAAATATCTTGAATTAGTTCTTTCTTTTAACCTATCCTAGTCTTCCCATGTCTTATATATATATATATATATATATATATATATATATATATATATAGTCTTTTATTAAATAAGCTTTCGTTGACAAAAACAGGATCCTGAGCTAAGAGTTGGTTGCATTCTCATTTTTCTGATAGAATGCAGTATACTGTATATAATGGCAAATCTTCTTCTACCTCGCTTACAAAAGCCGGTGTTCCTCAAGATGCCGTTCTCTCTCCTTTTCTTTCTTCCTACACGACCTGTCTCATTTAAACGAAACTAACTTTGTCAAATATGCAGATGATCTGACTGTATCACTGCCTATCACTTCCGAGTCTGACTGCTCCAAACTTAATGCCTATCTGTTGGATATCTACAAGTGGTCTAAGTCAAATGGTCTTATGTTAAATCCTTCCAAATGTCAGGCAGTTATATTTACTTTCAAGTATCGACGTGACTTATATGAACTAGTTAGTTCACATGATGCCTGTAGCATAGATGGCACGGAAATTGAAACCAAGTCAAGCATTAAATACCTTGGATTAGTTCTTTCCTCTGACCTTTCATTGTCATCCCACATGTTATCAATCTCTAAGAAAATGTTTTGTCTACAACCTTCTACATTAAAAGGTTAAAACGATTAAGTATCAAGCAACCTTTACTTCTACAGTTTGTAAACTCATGTGTTTTACCTCTTCTACTCTATTGCTCTCCATTATTCTTTCCTGGGCTTCTCAAAAAATACTATATCATATTACGAAGAATATTAAATGATGTGAGTAGGGCTTGTGGTATGCCCCTGCGTGAGCTCTCCAATACTATAGTCATCACTATACTATACTATAGCTGTCGCCAATCTGAAACTAGGCAAAGCAGCGGGACCTGATGGAATGACTCCAGAGGTATTTAAGTACGGTGGAGACAGTTTACTGTCTGCATTAACTGAGGTACTAGGCAGCGTCTGGGAATCAAAAGAAGTCCCATCGGGTTGGTGTAAGTCACTGATTATCCCCATATACAAGAAGGGAGACAAGTCTTCCTGTGATAATCACAGAGGGATTAGCTTGACTAATATAGTATCTAAAGTCTTAGGCTCAATAATCATGCGTAGACTAAGTGGTGCTCGGGAGTCACAAACACGAGAGAGCCAGGCAGGCTTTAGACCAGGAAGAGGGTGTATTGATCATATCTTCACCCTCCGACAGATTCTAGAACATAGTCATTCCTACCGGCGTCCAACAGTCATTATATTTCTTGACCTAAAGGCAGCATTCCACTCTGTCGATCGGGAAGTTCTCTGGAGATGCTTGGCTGTAAAGGGAATTCCAAGAAAATATATTGCACTGATTAAGGCACTCTACTCGTACTCATACAGCCAGGTGAGGGCTTACGGCGAGCTGTCATCTGAACTGGTGACGACCAGTGGTGTCCGTCAAGGATGCCCATTATCCTCATTTCTATTCAACTTCATGATAGATGTGTTAATGGACTTAACCGTAACTCACTTCAGCGACTCAGGGATTGACTTGCTACCGGGGAATAATCTCGTTGACTTGGAATATGCAGACGATATAGTCCTTCTAGGTGAAGACGCCGAAGAAATGCAGAGTCTTCTGAACACCCTGAGCTGTAATCTACGAATGTTTGGCATGCGATTCGCTCCCGCCAAATGCAAGATGATGTTACAGGACTGGACTACATCGACGCCTATTTTAAAAATAGGAAGTGAAGTGGTAGAGCACGTTGACCGCTTCACTTATTTGGGAAGTACCATCAGCCAGTGCCAACGGGCTGATCTCTGACGAAATCTCAGCACGAATACAGGGGGCTCGTTTCGCATTCGCCAGTTTACGCCGACTCTGGCGTAGACGAGATGTTCGACTATCGACCAAAGGGCGGGTGTACTGCTCATCAGTCCGCTCCGTCCTCCTTTATGGTTGTGAGACCTGGTCACTGAGAGTGGAAGACATGAAAAGACTAGCTGTCTTTGATCATAGATGCCTGCGCTCTATTTCCCGTGTGAAGTGGCATAATAAGGTGAGCAACATTGAGGTTAGGCGTAGAGTTCTAGGTAAACAGGGGAAATCAATCGACGAAGTCGTGAAGTTACAAAGACTGAGATGGTTAGGACATGTGTTACACATGCCAAGCCATCACCTCCCTCGACGAGCAATGCTAGCGGATATAGGGTCTGGCTGGAGAAAAGCTAGCGGTGGTCAAACAAAAACTTGGCACCAGTCAATGAAATCCACAACAGTTGGTCTAAGCCACGTAGGAAGGTGTAGACTTCCAGGCTGGGGTCCTCGGGACGGTAAAAATCTATGGTTGGAAACAATTGGTGACATGGCTCAAAATCGTTCTCAGTGGCGCAGATGCATCCACTCCTTGTGACATATGGCCTCCAATGAAACTGTTTTGTTCTTCGTTATTACTCCTTTGTCTCACACCTCTGCTCACTGTTTCTATTATGCTTTTCTTGTACTTTCTTCTCTTGCTTCGCGTGCTACACGGAGTGTGGCGACTTGAACTTCCGCACATTTGTGCAAAGTTCTATGTCGAAAATAGACAGACAGACACAGATAGTCGAGAGACATATAACATCCTGTACAAAATGGGCAAAAGCCATACTGTGAGACCCCTGGACCTCTTTTATTCAAAATTATCTCCTTGCATCTCATCAGGTAGGACGAGAAGTCAATATAAGAAGTTATATGCTCGCACCACTAAGTACAAAAATTCTACAATACCCTATTTAGCCCGTATTTTATGTGTGATGGAGACACTGTTAGGCATGAAACATATAAGAAGTTACTATGTAATTAGCAAAGTGAACCGGCCCTTTCATTGTTCAGCTTTCTGTAATTTTATGCTGTCACCCTTTCTATCGTTTAATTATAACTTTGCTATTTTATTTTAGTTGTTATTACTATTATTACCACAAACTTATAGTTTATGCATACTTTTCTCCGTATTGCTTACTGTTATTTGCTACATGGATGCTACAACAACGTTTTATTATTGTTATTATTATGCAATGTTTATGTCTTTTGTCTTTTTGAGTAAATTAGATGGAATATTGTACTGAATGCTAAAAATTCCTTGCAGTATCATTAGTACTGTTTTGGAATGAAGCAAATTATTATTATTATTATTTAATTTTATTTAAAGTATTGTATTTTAACTAGGGATTTTGTTTGATTGGTTGGAGGATTTTATCATGAGGCTGACATCAGTTAGAGAATCATTGGAAAACCATTCGGGAGTACTCAACAGCCAGCTGTTTCGTCAGCCTAGTTTGGTATTTCTCATCAGTACGCACACACCGCTAGGGTCTGAATCCAGGACTTGTAGAGCATTAATGGTAGAGGTTAGAATTTATGGGCTGGGCATTGTATCAGGTCCCAGTGGCTGGCTGAACGGTATACGAGCTCGCTAGTCTTGTAACTAGAAGGTCATAGGTTCGAATCTCAGTGGGCGCATACTGATGGAGAGGCTCAAAGTGGGCTGAAACAGCTAGCTGTCTAGTACTCCTAGGTTTTCCAATAGTTCTCTACTCGATGTCATTTCATGATGAAAGCATGAAACCAATCAAATCCATGCAAACTAACAAACTTGAATACTCAGACTAACTTTAATCTAATCACATTATAACACTTCTCAAGTATCTTCATTCAAATCAACTTATTTTGTATACATATATATATATATATATATACATTTTAGAGGTGAATATTATGTTCGTGAAAAATGCTTTTTTGATCAAATAAGTCGTTCAGAAGGTGGTCCTAGAGGTCCTATGTCTTCATATCAAAATGGACAAGGAAATTACCAGTATACAAGTAATAGTCATTATCATGCAAGTAATTCTTCTGTTACACTTGGACATGCAACAAATGCTAGTAGTAATCTTGTTGGTATGAATTCAGCCTCTGCAGCAGCTAGACGTGAACGTCAATTAAATTTAGAGACATTTGGTCCAATGGCAGCTAGAACAACATTTATTTCACGTCGTCGACCAACTGGTAGTGTTCCACGTGATATGTTAGTATCAGCATCAGCATAAAAGAAGAAGAAGAGCTGAGTTTTGTGTTATTTCGTTCTTGTGTATTTTATGCCAAGGAATGTGTTTATTAAAACACAATGTTGTTTAACAAAATTTGTTTGTTTTCTTTGTGTATGTGTGTGTGCGTGAGTGTGTGCGTATTGGACACTTTGATTGAGTCACATTTACTTTGAACTCTTTGTTGTTCTGGTTAATGATAAATAACATTTTTTCTGTTATTGAATCACAGTTTGTTATCTGTTCTTATTAAAAGCAAAAAATACAATATATAAACATGTAGTAATTATTATTATTATTGTATCCTTTAATTCCTTGAGGAACATAGGGCTTCAGCTGTGCGTCTTCACTGCCTTCTGTTTTCTGCCAACTTTTTCACTCCACTCCAAGTCTGCCCACATGCTTTCATCTCCCCTTCACATGACCTCCTACAAGTCACCCTTGCACTGACGATCAACTCGCCGCTTCCCTTTCGGTTTCCACTCGAGCGATGGCTTGTCTAGTGATGACACTTGATGGTTTCCTCGGCGTATGGCCACCAATCCATCTCTATTTCTTCTTGCCTATTTGTTGCACAATCGGTTCCTGCTGGGTTGGTTCGCTCATTGACAGAGATCCCTGTTGCTGATCTTTTCTGGCTGGCCATCTGATCTTGAGTGGTATTGAGCGAAGACAGCTAGCTGTTGATGAAGGTGTGAAGTTTGTTTGAGATGCTCTTTATGACGCGCTGGCCAAGTCTCTGATCCGTATAGTTAGTAGCACTGACTGACTTCACATTGGAGTTGGAGATCCGGATGTTATTTTTGATGCTGAGTACTGAGTGTTGACCTCCACACAGATTTGAGAGTAATGAAAGCTTGTCTTGCTTTTCCGATTCTGGCTTTGATATTCTCGTCAGCTCTGTTCGCCTGTAGTTGAGACGATGCTTCCCAGGTAGGTCGGTAGGTGAAGGAGGTTGTTTCTTTCAGGTTCCTCCCATGTACTAATAATGTGTCTTTATTTCTTTCAACAATGATATTCAAGGGTTGGTTTGCAGTGATTTGATATACTTCATGCATTTATTCCCCTTGATGAATTTGAATAAAGCAAGAACAACTGGGTGGCGGTTTGTGCAGAATAAGGTGATGGTACCATCATTTATGCATTCGAATTCCCTTAGTCTATACGATTCCATGAAGCGGGGGGTAGAAAAAGATAGATGGAAGGCTACCTACGTGTGTTGTATGGCCACACATAGCAGGAAATAACGCCTGTATGGAATCACTCAGCCAGACAGCCAATCATTATCATCATTAATTATTCAAAAGAGCTAAATGAACACACAGGCATCATCATCGTCAACTGGAGGGGGGAGAGAAAATAAAAATGCAAGCTAACAGTCTACAGGCCAGAGAAAGAGATACGATACAGTTCGTGGAAGTTTTCCCTTTAATTGTATGTCTTTCTAAATCATTTAAAACATTTTGGTATGATGTGATGAAATTTCTTTATTTGGGTTTTTGATGAAGAAGTGAAGGGAGAAGTTTGTTTGAAAATAGTTTATTGATTTTAGGCGATCAGTTTGAAATAATCTACCCCTGTTTAGTAAGTAGTTAAATCATGGTGATCTAAATACTGGGACGAGAGTGTAGGGAATTCTGGTGACTTATAGTTGTTATCTCCTTAGGTTCGAGGTCGAATATAGGCTTTCGGCAACGCATACATCTCACCATCTCTCTAGCAATCGATCTATCTGTCTGCTATCGGAAGTCATTTTTAACTGGCTGCATGAATGCCAACAAGCTCTCATCTCCTTCATGTAGAACTACTACTCAGGCCGTCCCACTCGAGGGGTTGGCGTGTAATGTTAATCAGTGATAATCAGCAGATAGAATGACGTCAAGATTGAATATCTTGGCGTCATTCTATCTGCTGATCTTTCGTGGTCGTCTCATATCTTCATGATTTCTAAGAAAATATTCCGTCTTACCTTCTACATCAAGAAGTTAAGACATTCTGCAATAACCCAACCCTTACTCCTAAGATTCGTTAACTATTGCATCCTGCTTATTATTCTCTATTGTTCCCCCTTAGTTTTTCCAGGGCTACTGAAGAAGGACTATATCTTATTACGTAGGGTGTTAAAGGTTGTCAGCAAGGTAAGCCACAGGGCGCCACTTAACCAGCTTGTCAATATTCTGATCGACAGGCACCTGGACTCATGTGAAAAATGGGCTAAATCCATTCTATCTATCTAACTCACACCACCCTCTTCATTCACAACTCTCCAACTGTATCTCATCAGGTAGGATCAGTAACCTAAATAGAAAATTATATGCTCGCACTACCAAGTACAAAAACTCGACCAAACCGTCCCTTTTTAGCTCGTGTTCTGTGCGATAAAGGAAGCATTAGGCGTGATACCTATAACTTATTAAATAGTCAGTAGAACAACTGGATCTAGTCTTTCCAACTCATATCATTTATAGGTACAACGTTTTCTTTCTTTCTTTTCCTTTTCTCTCTCTTTTTTCTGTTATGTGCAGCTTTGTTTCTTTCTTCCTTACAAACTCTACTTAAAATATTCTTCTTCGTTCTTTCACACTGTGTATATGTCGACCTTTTGTTACCGCATACGCCAGTAAATATGCTAGTAGTATCTACTTTTTTAATTATAATAGTAACATATATATTCCAAACGGTATTTCTGCTACAGGTATGGAATTTTCAGCGTGCATTACAATAGATTGCATCTATCATGCATTTATTCCCCTCGATGAATTTGAATAAAGCGAGAACAGCAGTGGTTTGTGCAGAATAACATGGTACCATCATTGTTCATTTCGTTCGCTTATTATCAGCTCAGCTGCTTACATACAGCCTAAATAAATTATGGGTTTAAGTACAGAAAAGTTTTAACATATTGCAAATTTGTTTACATGTTGTCAGTTGACAGAAAGTCCCACAATTAGTAAACAGTGCTCAGAAAATTGCGCTTATATAGTTTTTACACAGGCAGTTCAAGTTTAAACAAAAATAAATAAATGTATGCATATAATGGTAAAAGAGTTGCGTAATAAAGATGAGATGTGCGTTAGATGCAGAGTGACTAATAAGTTAGGTAACAATGTACTGAGTTCAACTCAAATCACAGAAACAAGAGACAAGCAAAATTACAGATTATAAAAGGAGCGTGAGGTTAAAGACGAAGATTACGTAATCAGATGGGAGAGAAAAAAAGGCATCCAGTTACCAGGTGGGCAAGGAAAGATTAATAACTGCCTCTTTCTGAACACACACACACACACACATAAATCTGGTTTCAAGCGTTTGATATAAATTGCTTCGGAAAACTTGAGGAGAATGGAGCTCCTTTGTCTATTGATAATTTTGAAGGATCTCTCGATTTCCACCTCATGACCCGTGTGGAGAAGATGTCTGGTAATAGCGCTACTATAAGAGTTTGTTCCCTTGAAACGTAGGCTTTTCGGTACATGTTCAGGAAATTGGAGATGGGCCCTTTTTACTGTTCTCCCAATGTAACTGCCCCCGGGAGATATACGTAAATTTGTCTACACAGTTGGAATTAACATGAGAAGGGTGTCTATCGACTTTTGACTGCACCAGAGAGCATGTTGTTCGATGGATGGGAACCAATTTAGATGCAGGATAGGCTCTGGCTAGTGACGTACTCAGTCTTCTGTTGACCATTTCTGCAATGCCTTCACCTTTAAAATCTAGTTGAATGAAGACAGGCTTTTTTCAACTCTGGTTTTTTTGGTATTTGAACCTTCACATCTTCCATATTTGTTAATGAATCTTTGAGGATAGCCGTTGTTTTTCAGCATCTTTTCGAGTTTCTTAAATTCTTCCTCTAGTTTCTCTGCAGAGCCTATTCGCCTGGCTCTATAGTACAGAGTCTTGACTAGTGCTCGTTTATAGCTATTTGGACAAAAACTATTAAAATGTAAGTATTGTCCATTCCATGTGGGCTTTCGGTAGATTGACTTCTGGAGAATACCAACATCTTCTAGGTGTTGCATGGCGACGTCAACGGAATGGAACTTTCCATCATTTTCATGTTCCATAGTAAATACAATATTTGTATATGCGTTGTTGAATAGTCTGAGTAGGTAGGAGGCATGACTTTCGTTGTTGCATACTACAAATGTGTCATCAACATATCGACAATAGGAAGTTGTTTGATCAATTGCATGCTTCAACTTTGTTTTCTCGAAGTTTGACATAAAGACATCTCCTAAAATAGGGCTAAGTAGACTGTCCATAGCTACACCATCTATTTGTCGGTAAAGAGTGTTGTCAAACTGGAATTGTACACGCATGGTACACATTAGCAGTAGGCGTTTGAATTCCGGGTCTGGTAGTAGGAGAAGATTAGACTGTTGACAAATGATCTCAATGGTCTCATTGATTGGGATCATTGTGAACAAGGAGGTTGCACCAAATGAAGCCATGAACTTATTTGAAACGTTTATGTGATTCACGCTTTCGACAAAATGAAATGAGTCCTTTATGGTGTGCGCGGCTAGCCTTCAGTGAATGGGTTCCAACTTCTCCGCAAGCCAACGGGCAACCTTGTGTTGGGGATAGTTGATCATCGAAAGTATAGGTCTCAGAGGGACTTCTTTCTTGTGTGTCTTTGGAAGGCTATACATTTATGGCCTATTTATAAATATATGATATAATTGAGTACATGGATTCACTATGAGCTTACATCGATTACAGTTCCATTGGAAAACCAGCTTGGAGTACTGGACAGTCAGCTGTTTCGTTCACATGGTCTGGGATTCTTATCGGTCGAGGGTTCATGAACCTTTGGACCAGGTTCGAGGAGCTTGATAGTTCATGAGCTCGTCTTGTATCTGGAAAATCCTGAATTCAAACCCTGATTGGTATATGCTTCTGTAAAGTTTCAGACTAGTCTGAAGAAACAGCTTTCCAGTACTAGCTGATGGTTTTCCAATGTTTCCCTAACTGACGTCAGCTCATGATGAAATCCTCCATGCAATCAAACAAAAATCCCTACGAAAGCAATACTTGAAAAATTCATCTTTCAGTGGATGAATCATAATCAGCTGTATGGAGAATATCAGCTGTACCTTGTCGACATCACTTCCAATGAAACTACTAGACTTGATTTGTTATTGAAAATGTGTTGTAAGTAAGAAGTTTTAATAGCCGGCTCATGTATATGCGAACAATTATCAACTGAACTCAAACAAGAATGTGATTGCCATTATTAATATAAGAAAAAGGCGTAAACATCGAAGAGAATTTTCTTTTCGAGGATTGTTTATGTACTAACTGAATGCAATACTGTAGGGAAATGCTGAGAATTCCATTCTGCATCACAAGTACTGTTTTGGAATAAAGCAAATTATTATTATCATTATTCAAGTGTTGGTTTGTAGGGATTTGATTGGTTACAGGATTTCATCATGAGCTGACATTAATTAGAGAACCATTGGAAAACCTGGGAGTACTGGACGGCTGTTTCGCTAGCCCAGTTTGGGACTCTTCATCAGTATACACCCACCGGGATTCGAACCCAGAACCTTTTGGTTACAAGGCTAGCGAGCTCGCAGATCATTAAGCCACTGAGATCCGATCCAATGGCCAGCCCATGAATTCTAACTTCTGCCAATTCACGATATAGTGCGACCGCTAGTCAATGTCTTTGGCAAGTATTTGTCCTCAGAGCCGACCTTCTGCACCCTACTGGTCACGAGATGCTTACTAGCGACTTGTCCTATTCAGGTAAGTAGTTATCTGGGGTTCTAGTGAGAAGTCGTGACCAGTAGGGTGCAGAAGGTCGGCTCTGAGGACAAATACTTGCCAAAGACATTGACTAGCGGTCGCGCTATGTTGTGAATTGGCAGAAGTTAGAATTCATGGGCTGGCCATTGGATCGGATCTCAGTGGCTTAATTGTTTACGAGCTCGCTAGCCTTGTAACCAAAAGGTTCTGGGTTCGAATCCCGTTGGGTGTATACTGATGAAGAGTCCCAAACTGGGCTAGCGAAACAGCTGTCCAGTACTCCCAGGTTTTCCAATGGTTCGCTAATTAATATCAGCTCATGATGAAATCCTATTATTATTATTATTATTGATTTTCATGAGCTGTACAATCGTAAGAATATTTAACAAAGAAAACTTCAGACCAATCAGATACTGGTGAACTTTGTCCTCGAGAAATGTATTACATAATGTAAAGTGTAAGAATGGATGACTAATTGTAAGTTAGTAAAGAGGCAGAAGTTAGCATCACGTAATAAGTGTGAGATAATGACTGATCAATAAGCTCCTGTAGAATGGACAGGAACTAGTAGAAAGGCGATAAAGTGTTTTCATATAAAATTTGTATGAAAATGCAATGCTTCTGCGAGTTGATCACGGATTGATATCAGTTAGAGAACCATTGAAAACCAGGGAGTACTGGACAGCTGTTTCGTCCTAGTTTGGGAATCACTGGCAGTACGCACCCACCACTAGGGTTCGAACCCAGGACATGCCGGTTACAAGGCAAGCTCATAGACGATTCAGCCACTGGGATCTGATTCAATGGCTCATGAATTCTAACTTCTACCGGAAGCTCCTGGTTTCGAATCCTAGTGGGTGCTTACTGCCGATGATTCCCAAACCAACACTTGAATTCCCAAATTAGGCTGATGAAACACCAGCTGTCCAGTACTCCCTGGTTTTCAGTATTTCTATAACTGATATCAATCCGTGATCAACTCGTGAATACATAACTAACCCTTACAAACCAAACTATAGTAAAAAATGGAATGTTTTTAATAATAATATTAATAATAAACTCAATATGGGAATATTTCTTTTATTATTATCATTATCACCAATAATATTTGTACAATCCCACAGTGTTAGATAGTTGTAGGCAAATGACTGTGAAGTTTCCTACTTGTTTGGACTCGTCATCAAGGTATATCTGAAACTCTGAAGGATCTGATATCTCCTCTGAATGCAGTGGAATTGACAATCATTCATACTATAAATATTACTGATAAAAATTCAGTCTATACCAACATCGAAGATTGGATGCGCGACACTGAATAAACTCTATTGACTGACCTCATAGTGTATGTACTATAAAAGAACAATTGACACAGTAGGTAAGGTATAGAAATATAGGGCAACAGCAGTATATAGAGAAATGGTGGGAAGTACAATATTGTACTTTTAGACAGAAATGAAATTTTCAAAAAATCATTAATATTTTTTGATGGAATCAAAAACACTTTTGAATTTTCAAGTATTGGCCCTGTAGGGATTTTGTTTGATTGTATGAGGGATTTCACCATGAGCTGACATTAGTTAGAGAACCATTGGAAAACCACCACGTAGTACTGGAAAGCTGTTTCGTCAGCCTAGTTTGGGACTCTTCATCAGTACGCACCCACCGGGATTCGAACCCAGGACCTTTCGGTTACAAGACTAGTGAGCTCTTAGGCCATTAGGCAGCCACTGAGATTCGATCCAATGGCTAGCCCATGAATTCTAACTTCTGCCAATCCACGACATAGCGCGACCACTTCGCAATGTCTTCTTCAATGAGTCACTGCCTCATCTTCAACCCGCTGTACCCTACTGGTAGCGGCTTCCCACTAGAACGCCAGGTTAACTGCATGAATAGAGCCAGTCAATAATGAGCATCAGATTAATTTTCAAGTGTTGGTTTTGTAGGGATTTTGTTTGGTTGCATGAAGGATTTCACCATGAGCTTACGTCAGCTGACTTTTGAATTTGATGAAAGGATAAAACATTTAAATATTGACAATATACATTCATGATATCTTTTAACGTATCTTCTTTATTCACTAACGTGTACCCCTTATGGAAACAGTAGATTTCATGTGCGAAGAACTCATAAAACGAAACAACAATGTTACCATACCTATATCTTCAAAAAAAAGCTTCTTTTGAAATCCACAATAGTGTATCGATTGAGCCACCATTAGGACCCATTCTAGCCGATATTTTCCTTAAAAAAATTATGGGATGGGCCCTTGAAAGATGTAATTGATGAACTAGAATTCTACCTACAGTGCATGGATGATTCACTTTTGATTATGAAAAATAAGAAGGAAGCAAAGAACATCTTGGATAAATTTAATGATATTCATCCTGCAAAAAATTTTACCATTGAGAAAGAAAAAGATTCTAGTATTTCATTTTTTAGACGACGTCTTTATGACTAGAAAAGAGGATGGTACAATAAGAAGAGAAAGTGTATATAGAATACCTACATCAACTCACTGTCAGTATACACATTTTTTCACCTCCACGCCTTTAAAATACAAACGTGATCTGATAAAAAGCTTGGTCCACAGAGCAAGAGAAATCTGTTCTGATGAATGTCTTAATGAAGAAATTAACATTATGAAACAGTTGCTGAGTGAGGATAGCGGTTACACAGAGAAATTCATCGATAAGAATATGAATCAAAAGTGAAGGCGGGTGAAAGTACCAACTATTCCGAAAAAGTAAGGCCTTTTTCTCACAACTTTAGTTCCTCAGAGATAACACCAGTGAGATATTGACACAACGTCTAATGAATGCAGAGGCGAAAAGAGCATTCAGTGCTGCTGAATTACGCTGTGTCTTCAAGCCCTCCCCCCAGCCTGCTTTGATTTCGGGAGTGAATGATAAACAGCCTAATCTCGCCTCTTCTAGGTGTTTTCAAATCTTTAAATATTCCCATTTATAATATTAGAACAAGACATATAAGCGAACAATATTGTTTTCAGTTAGATCTTCTTCAGGCTTTACTCTAATTTACATAGACTTATATATATATAAAATTTTAACCAATGACGGTGATTTTGTGGATCAAATAATAATAATGTGGTAAATGTTTTGAACGTCATTAATGACGATGATTATAATAATAACCAGAAGGTCCTGGGTTCGAATCCCGGTGGGTGCGTACTGCTGAAGAGTCCCAAATTAGGACGAAACAGCTGTCCAGTACTCCCAGGTTTTCCAATGGTTCTCTAACTGATGTCAGCTCATGATTAAATCCTCCATGCAATTATAATAATAACAATATTGATAATAAGGCTTATATAGGTGACAAGAATAACAAAGTTAGTATATGCATATATGTAGACAATTCAATAAATAAATAAATTAGGTCAAATCAAATGGAACGATAATCAGAGTTTAAATAAATATCATAAAAGTACGAGGGAGAGGGGTGATAAGAAAGGGTGGGAGGGTTTTGAATAGAATTCACCTAGGCTAGGCAAGGGAGAGACAAAGGTAGAACAAATTTCTTTTGTATACAAAGACTAGGATTGTCCTCTCGAATTAATTCCATAGCTTCGGCTAGGTGTAAAAGACGGGTTCTGATTCCGTTCGAAAGACTCAATGGAATGCGGTAAATAACTTTGAAAGCACTATTTTGTCCACTTGGTGACCACTATCAATCAAATGAGCCAAAGTAGAACTTCGTATGGATTTATGACTGCTCCGGTGAAGCCGGTTAGTCGTATAGGCCGTACAGTTAAGCGTGTTTAACATGGGATTTCTGAACACCATCCTGTGTGGTTGGTTAAGTAAAGGACAAACAAAATCCATTCATAGCGTTATTCCAACTCGTTTTTTGGTTACAGAACATAAGATTGATGTTAACAAGGTGGCTTTCAAAGTCATCTACCTAATACCAACTAATCTTAACTTTACATAAAGTGTTCGCCTATAACATACTGCTGATGCTGACTGTTGGAATCTACATTGAGAAACCTAACTTATGTATCCAAAAGAAGTTGGTTGGTCCAATAACTGCTCTCAACTTGGCCATCAAGGTTCTAATGATCCTCGTGTGCCGAAAAGCCTACGTCTCAAGGGAACAAACTCTTATAGTAGCGCTATTACCAGACATCTTCTCCACATGGGTCATGAGGTGGAAATCGAGAAATCCTTGAAAATTATCAATAGACAAAGGAGCTCCATTCTCCTCAAGTTTTCCGAAGCAATTTCTATCAAACGCTTGAAACCAGATTTATGTGTGTGTGTGTGTTCAGAAAGAGGCAGTTATTAGTCTTTCCTTGCCCACCTGGTAACTGGATGTCTTTTTTTCTCTCCCATCTGATTACGTAATCTTCGTCTTTAACCTCACGCTCCTTTTATAATCTGTAATTTTGCTTGTCTCTTGTTTCTGTGATTTGAGTTGAACTCAGTACATTGTTACCTAACTTATTAGTCACTCTGCATCTAACGCACATCTCATCTTTATTACGCAACTCTTTTACCATTATATGCATACATTTATTTATTTTTGTTTAAACTTGAACTGCCTGTGTAAAAACTATATAAGCGCAATTTTCTGAGCACTGTTTACTAATTGTGGGACTTTCTGTCAACTGACAACATGTAAACAAATTTGCAATATGTTAAAACTTTTCTGTACTTAAACCCCATAATTTATTTAGGCTGTATGTAAGCAGCTGAGCTGATGAAAAGGCAACGAAATAAGCAACGAAATGAACAATGGTGGTTCCATGTTATTCTGCACAAACCACTGCTGTTCTCGCTTTATTCAAATTCATCGAGGGGAATAAATGCATGATAGATGCAATCTATTGTAATGCACGCTGAAAATTCCATACCTGTAGCAGAAATACCGTTTGGAATATATCTGTTATTATTATTATTAAAAAAGTAGATACTAGCATATTTACTGGCGTATGCGGTAACAAAATGTCGACATATACACAGTGTGAAAGAACGAAGAAGAATATTTTAAGTAGAGTTTGTAAGGAAGAAAGAAACAAAGCTGCACATAACAGAAAAAAGAGAGAGAAAAGGAAAAGAAAGAAAGAAAACGTTGTACCTATAAATGATATGAGTTGGAAAGACTAGATCCAGTTGTTCTACTGACTATTTAATAAGTTATAGGTATCACGCCTAATGCTTCCTTTATCGCACAGAACACGAGCTAAAAAGGGACGGTTTGGTCGAGTTTTTGTACTTACTAGTGCGAGCATATAGTTTTCTATTTAGGTTACTGATCCTACCTGAAGAGATACAAGGGGAGAATTGTGAATGAAGAGGGTGGTGTGAGTTAGATAGATAGAATGGATTTAGCCCATTTTTCACATGAGTCCAGGTGCCTGTCGATCAGAATATTGACAAGCTGGTTAAGTGGCACCCTGTGGCTTACCTTGCTGACAACCTTTAACATTCTGCGTAATAAGGTATGGTCTTTCTTCAGCAGCCCTGGAAAAACTAAGGGGGAACAATAGAGAATAATAAGCAGGATGCAATAGTTAACGAATCTTAAGAGTAAGGGTTGAGTTGGGTTATTCCAGAATGTCTTAACTTCTTGATGTAGAAGGTAAAACGGAATATTTACCATTATATGCATACATTTATTTATTTTTGTTTAAACTTGAACTGCCTTTGTAAAAACTATATAAGCGCAATTTTCTGAGCACTGTTCACTTAGTGTGGAACTTTCTGTCAACTGACAACATGTAAACAAATTTGCAAGTATGTTAAAACGTTTCTGTACTTAAACGCCATAATTTATTAAGGCTGTATGTAAGCAGCTGAGCTGATAAGAAGCCAACGAAATGAACAATGATGGTACCATCTAATTTTGCACAAACCGCCAATGTTGTTTTTGCTTTTTTCAAAAGTTCCTGAATTTGTTGTGGAAATTTCCTTTTGTTTTTATTTGATATTCTATTTATTATTATATCTTCATGCTTATTATAACTTTAGTGTCTTTCTTGAACTGCGGTAATTCCACTGATCTAATATAACAAGCCGATAGTATTTAAAAGACGTCAATATTGTTAATAATGACTATTCTAGTATATTCTACATATATAAACACACATATAATTGTATAAGCTGATAAGAAAATTACCAAAAACGATTTTCTTTGCTCATATTTTTTTTTGTCTTCTAAGTACCTGAATGAATATTTTCGTTATTTTAAAAAGCTGGAGATAATAGGTAGAATGTTCAAACAGTCCAAGGTTTTGTACCTGTTGGTACTCAACAGTGACCAAAAAAACTATGTGAATTTTGAAGATGCAATTATTATTATCATTATTATTTAATCCTTTAATTCCTACAGGAACGTAGGGCTTCAGCTGCACATCTCCATTGCCCTCTGTTTTATGCCAAATTTTTCACCCCGCTCCATATCTGCCCACATGCTTTCATCTCCTCCTCACATGACCTCCTCCAAGTCACCCCACCGTGGAGCGACCAACTCGCCACTTCCCTTTCGGGTTCCACTCGAGCGATGGCTTGTCAAGTGATGTCACTTGATGGTTTGTTTTCTCAGAGTATGTCAGCCAACCCATCTCCATTTCTTCCTGCTTATTTGTTTCACAATCAGTTCCCGGTTGGTTCGCCCATTGCCAGAGATCCCTGTTGCTGATCTTTTCTCGCCGGCCATCTGATCTTGAGTGGTATTGAGCGAAGACAGCTAGCTGTTGATGAAGGTCTGAAGTTTGTTTGAGATGCTCTTTATGACGCGCTGGCCAAGTCTCTGATCCGTATAGTTAGTAGCACTGACTGACTTCACATTGGAGTTGGAGATCCGGATGTTATTTTTGATGCTGAGTACTGAGTGTTGACCTCCACACAGATTTGAGAGTTATGAAAGCTTGTCTTGCTTTTCCGATTCTGGCTTTGATATCCTCGTCAGTTCTGTTCGCCTGTAGTTGAAACGATGCTTCCCAGGTAGGTCGGTAGGTGAAGGAGATTGCTTCTTCCAGGTTTCTCCCATTTATGCTGGCTGATTGCTGTCTGTTGTTGTTGCTGTTGCTGTTGTTGGCGAGGAATCTTCATCACCTCTGTTTTCTCTATGTTCACCTGATGTCCTTTCTATCTTTGATGCTTCTTCGATCGCCAACTTGTCGCTTTTCACTTGCATATCTTCCATTTTGTGGAAAATCAGACATTCGTCATCGGCGAAATCCAGATCCTCCGAGTTTTTGTGTGGATCCATTTTATGCCTGTTCTCTCACTGCCCGCCGCTGTTTGTAGCATTATCCAGTCTACCGCCCTAAATGAGGAGATAGTAGGCAGCCAGTTTGTCTCACTTCCATCTTCACTTCGAAGGATTCCATGAATTTCACCTTGTAGATTACTTGGCATGCAGCATAATCGTAAAACTGTTGGATGAGGTGCATAATTGTTGGTGACACCTCGTAGTAGCGAAGTAGTTGCCAAATCACCTCTCAGTTGACGCTGTCGAAGGCCTTTTCAAAGTCGATGAAGTTGAGATAGAGAGGTAACTTCCATTCCACGCTTTGTTCAATGATGATCCGTAATATGGCGATTTGATCAATACATGACTTGTTTCTCCTGAATCCAGCCTGTTCAGGTCTAAGTTTTCCATCCAGGGCTTGTTTGACTCTCTCCATGATGATGCGGCTCAGTATTTTGCTTGGGATGGACAGTGGCATAATTCCCCACCATATATATATATATATTTATACATTTTCCTTAACATTGGAATCCAGGATATCTGTTTTATCTTATTTAAGACTTATCAACTAAATTTACCCACAATTACGCAATGGAGTGATGGTGTTCTCAATGAGACTCGAACCCAACACCCTTCGTTTCAAACTACAGAGAGTTATCCACTTTAGCACTTGGTTAACGAGAACTATGTAACATGTAAAATGTTTGTGGATGACAGTCAAAAATAAGAGGTAGGAAAAAGAAGCAATAATGAAAAAAGGACTTGGGTAATATACTTAAATTCCAAGTTTGGCCACGGATTGATACCAGTTAGAGAGTCATTGAAAACTAGGAAGAGTTGGGCAGCTGTTTCATACTGGCTTGGAACTCATTGACATTACGCATCAACTGTTTCTCGACTCCAGGGCCTCCGGGCTACAAGGGAGGCTAGCAGACTATTCATCCATTGGGTGCCGACTAGGGGACCCATGAATTCTAAATTCTACCAATTCGTGATGAATTTAGTGCGACTGGCACCAACCAATCGATGGTCATCGGGTGGGAAATCCATCGTCACACTTGACTGGTTGTACCTCACTGCAGTCACTCACTGCTTCTCAATAAAACTCCAGGAAACTCCAAGGGATGAGAAAGCACGAGTGTCCTTGAGCTGACCAATCAATAAAAATGAGGTATATTTACAACAAAATGCATGAAAGTATATTAAACAGGTTATCTTTCTCTGATATGACTTAAAAAATACGTCCCAGTTAAAATGAGGAGTATTAGTTGCTAAGTTAGACTAGTTTCTGGACATTTATTATTTTTTTTTATTACAGCTTGATTCCACACTGTATTTTAGGTACAAGTATGGAATTCTCAGCATGGATATCGGTAGCCCAAATTTTACAGGCCAACCATAGATATCAGGTGTGCGTCGGGGTGGGCTCGAACCCCGGACCATGTGCATGGTCGGTGAGAGTCCTAACCACTGTACTATCGACATGTATTCAACGAGGTAACTGAAGATCAGCTGTTTTTGTGAGTCGTTTATCTCTCTCTTATCCTGTTGTGCAGTCCTCCCCAAAGCCCTCTGTTGAGTTACTATGGTTTCCTGTAAGAGGATCGACGACCACTTACCAGAAAAATGTGGATAAGAAAACAAATTAAAACAAATGATATCAACCCTAAGTCTATCCCTAATCGTAACCCTAACCTTAATCCTAACTCTAATCACAACCCTTATCCTAACCGTAAACCAAAACCCTAACGAGCTATTAACACATTGTCCAAACAGTACTTAAAAACACGTGATCTAGATGAAATTTGCTCCTAAGTTGGTGTGAATAGCGTTGATATGTCGGCTATGATAATGACATGTGCCATTAGCCAACGACTAGCAGGCGTTCAATGTCATCGGGGCGTTAGCACTCCTGGAACGCTATTCTTGAAATTCGCCAGAGAACCATTAGAAAACCAGCTGAGAGTCCTGGATAGCCAGCTGTTTCATCAACCTAGTTTGGGAGTCACTGTTCAACAGTATGCACCCACAGGGGTTCGAACCCGGATATTCTGGTTACAGGGTGAGGTCTTAGACCATTAAGCTACTGGGAACGGGTTCAGTGTAGCTCACGTTGAAAACCTGTAACCAATCAAAACTGCAGCTGACAAGAAAGGTGACGATTAGTAAGTTTAGACCAGGTTTAGCGATACCAAAAACGTTCAGAAAGTATGATGACAAGTATCAAAATGGATCGCATAGTAAGTGACGACAGTAAATAGATAATTAGATAGGAGAATGATAAAGAATATCTTACGATAAAATTGCTCAAAATAATATTAATAACGAAATATTGATAACACTTAGAGACTTGGGATCATACTCAAAGTTTTCTACAGCATATTGTCTCGCGATGGCTCCATGCAGTTTTAGATTCCCCAATGAGCAATTCGCAGAGCTCTTACAAGAATTACCACAGATATGTTCACCTCCTCTGGTGAGATCAATACGAGAAAACTGTATCCAGGCAGCCAGTGCTTGTCTTAAAGGGGACTCACACATATTCTAGAAAGGGTCCAAAGGAAGACAGCACGTGTGATTCTCAGCATGACTAACTTATTATACGAGGAAAGACTAGACAGCTTAAATCTCTTCTCCCTGTCATACCGTAGGCAGAGAGGGCATTTGATCACAATGTTTAGAATTTTAAATAATGAAAACGGACCTGACCTATTCTCTCATTTCCTTCCACTCAAGTTGGAACACCTTAGAGGATAGAGTAGGAGAGTTAAAACACTAAGGATGAACTATATTGCTCCGGAGTGTTGATCCTCCCTCACACCGAGTCATGAACTCCTGGAGTTGACTCCTAGAAGAAGTGGTGTCAGCGTCCTCGACTGATTCACTCAAGAAAGGTTTGGGCAAACACGGAAAGTTTACTGGAAAAGGATTAAAATAGGCTACAAGTCTTCTATTATTTCTTCTATCTTCAGTCAATAAATGCGAATGTGAAACCTGAAAGTCTACTGCAGCGTGTTGGAAATGCTTTTCGTGAGGCGCAAATGAGGTCTTTGAAACACATAGAAGCATCGACTAACATCACATTATTAATGAATATAAGCATCTTGTTCCTTACGTTGAGAGCAGATCCAGAATGAATATATATATATATAATTTGCTTTATTCCAAAAACATTACTTATAATACAGCAAGGAATTTTCAGCATTCAGTACAATATTGCGTCTAATTTACTCAAAATGGCAAAAGACATAAACATTACATAATAATAACAATAACAAAACGTTGTTATAGCAGTTGTGTAGCAAATAACAGTAAGCAATACGGAGAAAAATATGCATAAAGTATAAAATTGTATTAATAACAACTAAAATAAAATAGAAAAGTTATAATTAAACGATAGAAAGGATGACAGCATAAAATTACAGAAAGATGAACAATGAAAGGGTCGATTCACTTTGCTAATTACATAGTAACTTCTTATATGTTTCACGTCTAACAGTGTCTTTATCACATAAAACACAGGCTTAATACGGTATTGTAGAATTTTCATACTTAGTAGTGTGAGCATATAACTTCTTATATCGACTTCTTGTCCTACCTGATGAGATACAAGGGGATAGATAGTTGTCCATTTTGTACAGGAATTTATGTGTCTCTCGAATATAATATTGGCTAGCTCACGCAGTGACAAACCACAAGCCCTACTCACAGCATTTAATACCCTTCGTAATATGACATAGTCTTTTTTGAGAAGCCCAGAAAAGATTATTGGAGAGCAATAGAGTACAATAGGTAAAATACAGTTTACAAACTACAGAAGTAAAGGTTGATTGATACTTTATCTTCTTAACTTTTTAACGTGGAAGGTTGTAGACGAAACATTTTCTTAGAGATTGATAAGATGTGGGATGACCACTTATATGCACATGATCACTTAGCCTATCTGATTTACTTTTGAAAGTATATTTATTGATCGATTTTCCTTACAGTGACTTGTACGTTAATATATTAGTTCGTACGTAATAGAATTTATGTTCACAATAGTTTAGGTGAGCAACACTTATTACTTATTTATTTACGTACTTTGTTACTTATGATTATATATATATATATCCATAAATGGGAACATTACGTACCATCATTGAACAGAGATTGGAATGGCAGTCTCACATTTCTCTACCTCAACTTCGTCGACTTTGAAAAGGCCTTCGACAGCGTCGACTGAGAGGTGATTTGGAAACTTCTTCGCTACTACGAGGTGTCACCAACAATTATGCACCTCATCCAACAGTTTTACGATTATGCTGCATGCCAAGTAATCTACAAGGTGAAATTCATGAAATCCTTCGAAGTGAAGATGGAAGTAAGACAAGCTGACTGCCTACTATCTCCAATCATTTTCCTCATTAAGGGCGGTAGACTGGATAATGCTACAAACAGCGGCGGGCAGTGAGGGAACATGCATAAAATGGATCCACACAAAAACTCGGAGGATCTGGATTTCGCCGATGATATATGTCTGATTTTCCACAAACTGGAAGATATGCAAGTGAAAAGTGACAAGTTGGCGATCGAAGAAGCATCAACGATAGAAAGGATATCAGGTGAACGTAGAGAAAACAGAGGTGATGAAGATTCCTGGCCAACAACAACAACAGCAACAACAACAACAGACAGCGACCAGCAAGCATAAATGGGAGAAAGCTGGAAGAGGCAATCTCCTTCACCTACCGACCTACCTGGGAAGCATCGTTTCAACTACAGGCGAACAGAGCTGACGAGGATATCAAAGCCAGAACCGGAAAAGTTAGACGAGCTTTCATTACTCTCAAATCTGTGTGGAGGTCAACACTCAGTACTCAGCATCAAAAATAACATCCGGATTTCCAACTCCAATGTGAAGTCAGTCAGTGCTACTAACTATACGGATCAGAGACTTGCACTGCGCGTCATAAAGAGCATCTCAAACAAACTTCACACCTTCATCAACAGCTAGCTGTCTTCGCTCAATACCACTCAAGATCAGATGGCCGGCGAGAAAAGATCAGCAACAGGGATCTCTGGCAATGAGCGAACCAACATAGCAGGAACTGATTGTGAAACAAATAGGCAGGAAGAAATGGAGGTGGATTGGTGGAACCAGAATGAGGGGCTGCCAGTTGATCCTCAGGGTGAGTGTAACATGGGGAGGAGGTGATGTGAAAAGGAGATGAAAGCATGTGGGCAGACGTGAAGTCAGGTGAAAATGTTGGCGGAGAACCGTACGCAATGGAGGCGTGCGGCTGAAGCGCTATATTCCTCTGCATACTAAAGGAGACAATAGTGATAGTGCAGACCGGGGGAGTGATAGACAGACTAGACTATTCCATAACTTTATTCAGACATAGTTTCAGAAGTGATTTAAACAAATTGTTTCGGTCTCTTTAGAAATATCAGCTTCTAGTTACCATTGGACACCGTCGAAGAGTCCCTCCAAGGAGCTGACATATCTACAGAGCTACGCATTAAACCTCTAGGGAGATAGGTTTCACCTTTACTGATACTCGTTTGAAAGATCTGTGCACAGTATCAGTGGAACTTACATGGCCTTATAATTTCTATACCCGTATCATTCAGTGCCTAAGTTTGGGGATTGTTACTGCTGACATATTTACGCTGCAAGTTACTTCCTCTATGACTGCGTGGAACATAATAGCTGTTTAGTCAATCTTTTGTCCAATGAGGTATCTTCAGCTGTGAAATTTATCAGTTATGCTTTTTACACGGAATATTTTTTCGCATAACCAAAGAACTTATCGTATAATTTATTCATTTGATATTTTCCACTTCTCTATCAAGGTGTATATTTTTGATGAGGTACAAAATGGTGTAATATTCACCAATTTCAAAGAACACTGATGAATATTAAAGGTTATTCTTTCAAATGTCAAATATTGTTTTTTATTTTCAACTCATAAATTTACTGCTAATCATAACATTTTCGAAATCATTCGTTCATTACAATTTCGACAACAATATGAGCAATTTGTGGGGCATGAATTTGAAATCCACCATTATTGATTATTTACCATTGAATATTGAACAATTCACTAGTCTCACAGGCTATACAACAATAAGGCCTGAAATGGTAACATAATTAAATATTTCTTTCATAATTATTTGTATTTATAAGTATATCTCACCAATTCAAATGTATCATGTGTATTTTGACGAAGAGATTATTGATGAACCAATTTATTTGTTATGCTGGAATAATATGACACAAGATTCAATGTTCACTGACAGGTTAAATTCAATGAATACATTAAATTATGATGCTGTTTGGTATGTTTCAAAAGGTTCTGTAAATGAGTTAAAGTAAGTAAGTACCTCATGTGGTGAATGTTTCAATAGCTTTGGTAGATATTTATATTTCAAAATGAGGAATTTTTAGATTTTCGGCTTTCACGTCTACTTGGATGTTATCTTTAATGCTTTCTCTCTCTCTCTTTCTCCAAGAAGTGAATTCTGTATGCAGTTTTCGATGAGAATTTGTAGGAAATTTCATTTGAGCTAGATAGTATGCTCTGTTCAAACCTCTTCGACGTTTGGTCGTCGTAACGAATAAACTGGTGTCTTCCAATTATTGTTGTCGTATACATGCAAACGATTTTAACTGTTATGGTTCTTGCTGCCTGGTGGATGTCTTACTGAGAAATCGATATCAACTGTTTGACCTCGTATTAGATTTCATCACAAGCCGTCATCAGTTAGAGAAATACTGAAAAAAATATTTAGCAGGGAATTTATTATTATTATATCCTTTAATTCCTACAGGAACGTAGGGCTTCAGCTGCACATCTCCATTGCCCTCTGTTTTATGCCAAATTTTTCACCCCGCTCCATGTCTGCCCACATGCTTTCATCTCCTCTTCACATGACCTCCTCCAAGTCACCCCACCGTGCGACGACCAACCCGCCGCTTCCTTTTCGGGTTCCACTCGAGCGATGGCTTGTCAAGTGATGTCACTTGATGGTTTTCTCAGCGTATGGCCAGGCAGTCCATCTCCATTTCTTCCTGCTTATTTGTTTCACAATCAGTTCCCGGTTGGTTCGGTCATTGCCAGAGATCCCTGTTGCTGAACTTTTCTGGCTGGCCATCTGATCTTGAGTGGTATTGAGCGAAGACAGCTAGCTGTTGATGAAGGTGTGAAGTTTGTTTGAGATGCTCTTTATGACGCGCTGGCCAAGTCTCTGATCCGTATAGTTAGTAGCACTGACTGACTTCACATTGGAGTTGAAAATCCGGATCTTATTTTTGATGCTGAGTAGTGCTGTTGACCTCCACACATGTTTGAGAGTAATGAAAGCTTGTCTTGCTTTTCCGATTCTGGCTTTGATATCCTCGTCAGCTCTGTTCGCCTGTAGTTGAAACGATGCTTCCCAGGTAGGTCGGTAGGTGAAGGAGGTTGCCTCTTCCAGGTTTCGTCCATTTATGTCGATAATTGTCCGTTGTTGTTGCTGTCGCTGTTGGCCTGGAATCTTCATCGCCCCTGTTTTATCTATGTTCATTTGAAGTCCTATCTTTGATACTTCTTCTGCCAGCTTGTTGCTTTTCACTTGCATATCTTCCAGTTTGTGGGAAATCAGACGTATGTATGTTATCGGCGAAACCCAGATCCTCCAAGATTTTCGTGCCTGTTTCACCATTTCCCGTTGTCTATCACATTATGCAGTCTACTGCAACCAGGAGAATCATTGGCGATAGTAGACAGCCTTGCCTCGCTCCCGTCCTCACTCTCGTTTGCAATCTGGGCAGCTTTGCCAATCTCGTACATGGTGCGAACGTTCCATGTCCTCACACAGACTTTTTCTTTTGGCACAAAGAGATTCATCGTGCTGAATTTTCTGTAGCAACTTTGTTTACAGGGTGGGGTTGCTAGCCTCACGCCTGAGAAAGGAATTGTTACATTAAGATAAAGTTAAGAGAGAAGCGACTTTTTTGGGTTGCTCCCCTTAAAATCAGAAAACAAGGAATAAAACAATCAGAGTAACACCAGCAAAAGGAAAATAATTCACTGCAAAAGGGGTAACAAGCAACAACAACAATACAATACAACAACATGCAATACAGTTGAGCACAGTTAATTTAAATGATACCAAAACCATAGACTCACTGACTTGGGCCAACTTGAACATATAAAGCCAACAATATATACAATTACAGATATGAATTAGTATAGAAAGTCACAAAATGCCAAACAGTTAGTTATAGGTATTAGTAGTCAACAAGATTATATCTACAGGCTTAGTGTTCGTAAGTAAACGGATTGCAATAATTTCCAAAACTTCGTGGTAAAAAAACCTAGAGAAATGAGAGTTTTATGTAACTAAGCAATTGTAGCGCACCAATCGAAAAGTGCGCCACCTCTGCCGATGATGAATGGTCCCGTGAATCTCCTGGGAACGGAGGAGGCAAAGCCTTTAGGTTACGAAGCGAGCACGTTGTCAGTCGGCCATTGTTCTAGCAATCAATGTTCCATGAATTCAAATGCCAGCCAGTGATGGACCATTTCACCAGATCCTAGTGGCTGAGTGATTTACGAGCTAGCCCTGCAACAGGAAGGTTATGAGTTCGACTGCTTAGGAGTCCTAAGCTAGGAACAAATGCAGCCATCAAGTACTCATTTCTGGCTTTCCAATGGTTCTCCATCTGATATCAGCTTGTGATCACACCTGTAACCCAATCAAAATCCCTGCAAACTAACAGCTAAAGGAGAGATATTCGGCAATATGACAACTAGAGTTTATTTGTGCATAGCGTGGTGGAACGTTCCAGAGGAGACGACAGGCATAGGACAAAAAATGTAAGCAGAAGTAAGTTGGAAGACTCCTCTACTATACCTTTTGAATTTTCTATTAATTTTGTAGCATGTTGTATATTTTCGCATTCACAATAACTTATGTCATTTTTAAGCTGTTAGCAGCTGATGAAGACCTGTAAGGTGGAAACATAAGCTGTTTTCTTTCTATAAATATGTTCGTCCTCTTTTTGTTCACTCTATTCATGTTTTGTGGACAGTGATGACAAAGAAATGTACTGTGCATAAATTTCTTTTCAACACACAGATTTGACTTTTTCAGACTTGTTTGCCTGTGATGCATGTAGTAGTCTAACTCATAGAGCATTAGAAAAGGTTGATGAAATAAGCTGAACTGCTTTAAAAGCTTTGTTAATGTCAACCTGATATCCTGTTTTGACAATGTGAATTAGTGCTGAGCTGCGTATACCAGCTTCACTCAGTCCTTTGCCTACCCGACAATTTCTTTCGCATAGACAAATATACTACTTATATATAAGTCTATTTCATTCCAACAATTTCTTGATTTTTCTCTTTGTAATTTATAGATTAGCCAGAGATGAAGGTTATGAAATAGTGAATGAAATGCTCAGAGTCTATCCAGATGAAGCATATATACGAAAGGTTAGAGGCTGTTGAAGTTTTTCTGAATCGCATGTTAACTGCTGTTTCTGTGTGACTGAAAAGCTAGATGTCTATTAAAACTTTCTCGTCTCGTCGTGCAGAGGCTACCTTTGATCGATATTTAAAGATAACCATGATATTGCCTAGTTGTTTGAGTTAGTTTGTTTTCCTCTCGTTGATGACTGATTGTGCTAAAATATTCAGCCTTTCGTTGACATGTGATGACTCTTAGTTCTCAGAGTTGCAGGTACATCCAGATGATGAAGCTCGAAAAGGGCGAAATGTGCATTTTGGATTTCAGTTTTAGCCATCATCATCTAACAAAGTGACATCTCGAGGTTATCTAGCTGACAGTGCTTGAAAGTAGAATCTACGATGTGTATTTTTTCCGATTTGTAACTCGTCAGGTTAGAAAAGTCACATTGTTATAGTGTAATAACATTATGAACTCCGTCACAAGAGTAAGTAGGAAAGCTGTAGAATAAAGATCATATAAAACAGACACTTTTTGAGCCCACTTCGTCCCCCACTCTTGACTACATATTTTTGTAACTGTAATCATGAATTAAGAAAAGAGTATTCTATTGATTACTATTTTACTGTTTTTCCAAATGATTAGTTGGCTTGAAAAGCACTGGTCTCAACACAGAAATTTGTAAAGATACTCACCAGTTCGATTTGCCACACTTCCTTCATATACCACTTAAAGCAAGAGAAGACAGTAAGGAGAGATTCAAGAGAGAGATAGAGATAATAAACAGAAGTGTGAGTGAGTGAGTGAGTGAAAAAGAATAGTGATGTTGGTTAGAGGATTTCATCATGAGCTGACACTGGTTAGAAAGCCACTCGAAAACCAGCTGGAAGTACTGGACAGCTGTTTCGTCAGCCTAGTTTGGGACTCCTCAGCAGTACGCACCTACCGCCAGGGTTCGAACCCAGGCCCTACTGGTTACAAGGCTAGCGAGCTCATAAACAATTAAGCCACTGGGACCCGATCCAATTGCCAGCCCATGAATTCTAACTTCTGCCAATTCACGACATAGCGCAACCGCTAGCCGATGTCTTCGACGAGTATTTGTCCTCACACCTGACCAGCTTCACGCTACTGGTCACGGCTTCTCACTAGAACCTCAAATAACTACCTACCTGAATAGGGCTAGTCGCTAGTGAGCATCTCATTGATATTCAAGTATTGGTTTGTAGGGATTTGATTAGTTACAGGATTTCATCATGAGCTGGTAGTTACCCGGGGTTCCAGTGGGAAGTCGTGACCAGTAGGGTGCACCAGGTCGGGTGTGAGGACAAGTACTCGTCGAAGACATTGACTAGCGGTTGCGCTATGTCGTGAATTGGCAGAAGTTAGAATTCATGGGCTGGCAATTGGATCGGGTCCCAGTGGCTTAATTGTTTACGAGCTAGCTCGCCTTGTAACCAGAAGGACCTGGGTTCGAACCCTGGCGGTAGGTGCGTACTGCTGAGGAGTCCCAAACTAGGCTGACGAAACAGCTGTCCAGTGCTCCCAGCTGGTTTTCGAATGGTAACAATGTCAGCTCATGATGAAATCCTGTAACCAATCAACCAAATCCCTGCAAACCAATACTTGAATAGTGATATTGATGAACAGTAGTGCTTTTTGGATATGGTAAATCACAAAGAGTAGTGAATGCATCTGCGCCAGCCATTGAGAACGATTTTGAGCCATATCATCAACTGTCTCAAGCATTTATTCGTTCTTACCATCCCGAAACCCTAACTAGGTAGACAAGAATTCTACACCTCCCTAGGTGTCTAGCTAGTTCGCTTAAACTAACTGGTTGATAAAGCCATTTTCTTGTTTGACCACTATGTGCTGACTCTTTTCCAAACTGATCCATTCTATATCAGTCAGTCGATATTGCCAGTCGAGGACGGCAATCGATAGCTGAGAATGCAAGCGGAACACATGTGCTAATCATCTCAATCGATATAACTTCACAGCCTCATCTAGTGATATCCCCCATTACCTTGCCTTGCAGTCGATCGATGCCTAACCTCAATATTGCTCACTCCATTATACCACTTAACACGGGAGATAGAATGCAGACACCTATGATCAAAGACAGCTAGCTGGTTTTTTCATGTCTTCCACTTTCAATGGCCATATCTAACAGCTATAAAGGAAGACAGCGAACTGCTGCAGTGCAGTGCACACGTCCTTTGGTCAACAGTCAGCCGGATATCCTTTCTACTAAGGCATAGATGGAGTAAGTCGGCGAGCATATGCCAAATGAGCCTTCTGTATCCATGGTGAGATTTCGTCAGAGATCAACCCTCTGAAGCTGGCTGATGCAACTGACCAAATAAGTGAAGTATTCAACACGTCCCACCATTTCATTCCCTATTTCTAAGTTAGGAGTTGATGTAATCCAGTCCTGTAGCATCAGATTAGGGGTTAAGACCACTAGTACATCTATGATGAAATCAAACATAAGTTATGAGGACAGTGTGCATCCCTCGCTGACGGACACCACTCGTTGTCATCAGTTCATATGACAAATCTCCGTACGCTCTAACTTGCCCTGGAAGGCCAGATATCCATCTAAGCACTTAGAACATGCAAAAATTGATGTCGCATCCCACTTTATTTACCAGTTTTAATGTATGTGTTGACGCGCATACATAAGGAGGACTCATCATCCTCTGTAAATAAGAGCTGGCTTCAGAGCATATTCCTAAATGGCATCAGAAGGAAATGGAATCCCAAGAACCCATTAATGGTGAGAACAGACGACCTAGCTCTTCTATTGAGAAACGTATGACAGAGGAGACAGAGAATTTAAAATTGATATTTCTACACATCTCTTAAACTTATCTATAAAACGTGTTTGAGGGAGGACGTATCCTAAAGTTTGTGAAAGGCTCTAATATACAATGAAAGTAAGTTTTTTTTAAACGAACAAGAACACGCCAACCAGTCTGCTAAAGTTGCTATTCAGAATTCTGATGGTCTGTATTGATTCGGCTCTCTCAGGTGAGTCATGCCGGGTACACGGATGATGAAATTGACCCCAAACTAGCTGAATGACCAGCAGGTGGCTAGATTGCTTCCATCTAGCTAGCAAGCACTACTAGTTGGTGTGAGTGGTCTCAAACTATTCAAGTCAGTCAGTCGGTAGTGTGTGGATTCCGACAGTAATTCCATCTATCCGTGTTTTCACTTCAACCTACAAGTGTGTTGATTTTGATAGCACTTATAAACTGTCTGACTCCCCCTGTTCTACTACTCTGTCGCATATCCACCGGTCAGGAATTGGAATTTGGGTTGTGAAAGAGTCACTAACCTGGATTACACGGTCATTCAGTTGTCTTGGCTTTTCAGTGGCTTTCTGGTTGGCAACACTATAAAATATTTTAGCTTGGAACCGATTGAATTCTCAAGGGATTGTAACAACAGAAGACAAGGGCCAGGCAACAGATCGTTTTATTATGAAAATCAACACGTATTTATACATATTTCACATACATTATTATAGCTTATGCAAGTAGACAAACGCAGTTATCTGATTGGTTGTTTATCAGAAGTTAGGCAGACAAACGCAGGCTTCTGATTGGTTGTTTCGGAATTCCTCGACAAATAGAGTTCTCTATCTGCGAATCATATTTTGCCACGTTAACTTTGCTGTGATTGGTTGTTGAATCAGCCTTGCTCATATTTTCTCACGGCCTGCTCTCACCACAGGATCAGCTTCCGGTTCAAATGAATCCTGAAACTATGCAAAATCGTCTCGACCTGATTGAAAATATGGCATTTTTTTCGTCTTGTAATAAAATGCTTGGAAATTGAATTAGTTGTGTTCTCTGGGCTGGTTGACTGAATCGCGCAGTGTTTTTCATCCTTCTAGACAACATTATCCTTCAGTGTATAAAATGAACTTATTTAAATTCTCCACGAATGATGTAATACACCATTGCCTGGCAACCACTGTCATGACTGGTTGTTAATTTACGTTTATGGTGATCATTCTTATTGACTTGGAATTCAGACTTTCTTGTTATATAATGACTTGTTTTTTATCAGCTGGTAAATTTGGTTTACAGTGATGTGTTTGTTAATTACTGATTTACTTGAGTACCCAGCATTGTCTTTGGTGTTTCCTCTATTTAAAAATTTCACATTATCCCAATCATCAAATTGGTGTCCATAATTATCTACATATACTGATATGAAAGAATGTATAGCATGCCTTTTTTTACAGTCAACTTGTGTTCTTGGATTCGGATTCAAATGGGGACGCTCATTTTGTTGACCGATGCAATGTCTGTTACAGGTTAAAAAAGAATTTCTTTTGTGAATGGTGCTAATTTTATCTTCGCTTTCTGTTGGATGGGTCTTTTGGTTTGCACAATATCGAATGAAGTGGGGATTGTGCTGGCTGGTTGGCTGGCTGGCTGGCTTGTGTGCTATATACCTATTTCAAACTGTCTTAATATTCCAGCTGTTATTTCAGAGGTATTTTTTAATATACAGTAGGACGAGTTTTCTTTTAGTCCTTGATAATGGTTTCTTGTTGGTGTTGTGATTCGATTTTCAACACTTTTTGATGAAATTGTTGTGAGGGTATCCATTCATTTGAAGACGGTTAGTTAGTAGGCATTATTCCTCCATTCTCTTCAACACCGCGGTAGTACTACAGTGTGTGTTTGAACTCTTTTAAATAATGTCTGCACAAAGTTTCTTTTGTGGGTAATCAGGTTATTACTATTATTTACTCCATTATTATTTCAAAAGAGTTGGAAAACTTGCTGGTAACCCAGAGATCTTCAGTTCAACCAACTTTTGCATCTTAATTCTGTTTGATTTTCAGTCAAACCTTTGAAGCTGTCTACCAGTGTGAGATACAGTCAGCATTTTGATTGGACAATGTGGTCACCATTCTAGGTAGCTCACCATCACGGTGTGAATTGATTTCATGATATTAGATGGTTGAAGGCAATCATTGGACAGGAAGCCTTCAACACCACCTAGGTTTCGTGCTAGTTGGCACTCACCAGTCTGTCAGTCAGCAAAGCGTATCTGCAGCCACATTGAAGGAACTCATGTCCTCTTTCTGAGATTCGAGCCCACGTCATCCAGTGCATTTAATATCGTCAAACCTGACTGACAGAATTCAGTCTACAGCACACTAGTTACTAACTAGTGTACAATCAAAAGTACCCACTACAGTCCTACAGGAGATCATTTGCGAGCCCCAATAGCTCAAGTAATGATAATGTCTCTGACTGTAGTACTCACTGAGTAATGTGGGTTGGATTCTCAGATGAGGGGCATGAGTTCCTTCATTGTGGTTTCAAATACGCCTTGCTGATCAATGAGTGCCAACTAGCACGAAACCTAGATGGTGTTGAAGGCTTCCTGCCGATTGCCTTCAACCACCTAACACTCAATATTCTACCATTTTGTAGATAACCTGTTTGATCAATTTTCTTTATTTTCACATAAATGTACGTGTCTAATATTCAGTTGAATAATTTTCTTATTTACCTAATTAATAGCATATATTATTTATATGCTCATATCATGCAAATCAATCGATAATTAAAACAGTACATCAGTTAGTATATCATGTACCGAGGCTATTCAGTGAAGTGATATATCTAAGGGTTCCTCAGATGATTTCAACAGCACAAAATGCAGTCACAGGTTAGTTGTCTTATATTATTATCATTATTCTTATTTATAATTCCATCCGGCTTTGAGTGGAGCATGGGGGGTTTCATGAACACATCTCCAAACTACCTTGTTCTTTTCAGTCTTTTTTTAACAGCTAACCCCACCACTGATTATAAGCTCAACGGCGCTCAACTTGTTGTTTCTCATTAACGTCCTGCTCGATGACTTATTATTATTATTGTATCCTTTAGTTCCTAGAGGAACATAAGGCTTCAGCTGCGCACCTCTATTTCCTTCGGTTTTCTGACAACTTTTTCACCCTGCTCTAAATCTGCCCACATGCTTTCATCTCCTCCTCGCATGACCTCCTCAAAGTCACCCTTGCACTGACGATCAACTCGCCGCTTCCCTTTCGGGTTCCACTCGAGGGCTTGTCTAGCGATGTCACTTGATAGTTTCCTCAGCGTATGGCCAATCCATCTCCATTTCTTCCTGCCTATTTGTTTCACAATCGGTTCCTGATTGGTTCGCTCCCAGAGATCCCTGTTCCTGATCAATTCTGGCTGGCCATCTGATCTTGAGTATTGAGCGAAGACAGCTGTTGATGAAGGTGTGAAGTTTGATTGAGATGCTCTATGTGACTCGCCAAGTCTCGGATCCGTATAATAGCACTGACGGACTTCACATTGTATTTAAAAATCCGGATCTTATTTGAGTGCTGTTGACCTCCACACAGACTTAAGAGTAATGAAAGCTTGTCTTGCTTTTCCGATTGTGGCTTTGATATCCTCGTCAGTTCTGTTCGCCTGTAGTTGAAACGATGCTTCCCAGGTAGGTGAACGACTTGCTTGGCATCTAATTTTACTTCACAACCTCTTTAGGATGTGGGCAATCCATCTCCATTTTATTCTACCTGTTCTTGATTGGTTCTGTGCGCCTTTCAGAGTGTCTTATTGTTAATCCTTTCTGGCCCACCATTTAATCTTCAATAATGAATGAAGGTGGTAGTTGTTAATGAAAGTCTGCACTAGCTTGTCAGAAAATTAAATTTTGTGACGTGCGAAGTTCCTGAACCACATAAAGGCACCTATTGGAAGTTAGTTGATTAGTTTTATTCAGTTAACCATTCTATTATCCAACTGTTTTCCGTGCCACGCACAAAAGGTCTAAAAATATACCTGTATATCAGTTTGAAGTTCATTTGTGGCTAAAAAATATGGTCATTCTGAAGTTATAATGAGAAATCGTGGCTGGAAGTTTCCATCACGTCAGGGTAGAGCTGATTGATGCCCATCGACGAAAACATCCGACAGAAGTTAGAATTCATGTGCTATTGATTTTCAACCCGGTGACCGAGGGGATGCTGCCTGTATTCTTAAGGTCTTCCTTTCAACTACCGAGGAGGCTATACATGCATATTTGTGAACAGCGCCAAACAGGGATGAGAGTTGTTCAATGCTTCTTGTCTTTCAGTGATTCTCTAAACGACTTCAGTCCTAGTGTAACAACAGAAGACAAGGGCCAGGCAACAGATCGTTTTATTATGAAAATCAACACGTATTTATACATATGTCACATACATTATTATAGCTTATGCAAGTAGACAAGCGCAGTTATCTGATTGGTTGTTTATCAGAAGTTAGGCAGACAAACGCAGGCTTCTGATTGGTTGTTTCGGGATTCCTCGACAAATAGAGTTCTCTATCTGCGAATCATATTTTGCCACGTTAACTTTGCTGTGATTGGTTGTTGAATCAGCCTTGCTCATATTTTCTCACGGCCTGCTTTCACCACACTAGCAGTGAGAAGATATGACACCCACTCTCTCGTTCATATCGCTGCATAGAGACAACGATGGACATCATTTCGACTGGGACCACGTTTGAATATTAGACAGAGGAAACACCAAGAATGTTAGAGAATTTTTAGAAGCTTGGTATTCCACTGAATCGTCAATTAATAGACACATCGAGAGAGAGACAAAATCTACCCATCGATAAAAAGGGAATTTCAGGTGAAGCGCAAACAATCAGTACCAATACAAGTATAGATTAGAGGGTATGAAAACAGACGGAAGCAACTAGTCTATTTCAAGGTCAACGACCAGGAGAAATGACTAATAGAGTCGTGGAGAAATCTAGAAAAAAATCTAAAAACTCACTTCATCAAACTAAAGTATGCGCTGAAGATGTTGCTTAGTATTTGGGGCAGTGAAAGCTTCGTAAATAAATAAACCATCCAGTTCAGAAAAGACAACTACATCAGGAAGACTTCAGTCCTCGATGAAATCTAACAAGAAGAAAAAAAATGGCTTCCTCTTCATCTTTTTATTCTAATCATCTTGATTGAATTCGTCTTCTTCTTCGTCTGTTACAAGAGAATATTTTATTCTAACCTGTCTGACATTTAAGGTTTTGATTTTATAACTCAGTACACTTCCTGAAAAGATTTACTTATAAAATGGAATTCACACAACGTGTACACCGCCTCATGCAAAACAGAATCATTAAATCATGTCTATGTTACTTGAAAGTATAAAAGGCGAATCGTCTGAGATAATTTCATACTATAACCATCAAATTAATGTTTTTCAAAAGGGTGTAAAACTTTGACTAGACGTGAGTCTTGCACCTTGCCGACAAGTACCAACAAACCCAAAACTTTGGTCCATGGCTTTTCCTTCCGATTGCCTCTAACCATCTAATAATGACAACAACTCACAGTGTATCGTGATGGCTAGCCATCTAGCATGGTGGGTAAATTGTAAACTTGACTGATGGAGTTTACTTTGAACCAAAAAAATGTACAAGACGCATACTAACTAGTATTCAATCAAAGTATCTTAGAAGAGATCAGTCGCGAGCCTGAATAACTCAGTGGTACCGTCTCTGATTGCAACATTGGATGACATGGGTTCGAATCTCAGGGAGGGGGACATGAGAATCTTCAAGATTGCAGATATATACACTACTTGCTGAGAGGTGATTGTCAACAGACACGAAATCCCATTTGGGTGAGGCTTCGTGTCGACTGCCTTTAATCATATATAATTATTACTTCTTTTCTTATAAGTGCCAACAATCATTAAGATAAAGTATTTTAGGGCTTTCTGATGGTTTCCATCAATCGTCACCTAGTTTGTTGAACGACAACAATATAAAACTGACTAGTTGAAATCGACTGGCAATAACACCAATTATTAGACACTTGACACTAATTATCCTCTTGTTTATTCCTTCACGCTCCCCGTGGGACACAGCGAGCTTCAAGCTAGAGCTTTCAGGTTTCGGTAGCACTGGTAGTTATTTTTTTGCGAGATGAGGTTGCTAGCCTAGTGCATAACCTTCCCTCTTTACTAGTCTTATTATTGGCTTGGCGAGCTAAATGAGTGCGTCTGTCGGGGATCGAACCCCAAGCCACATGCGTGGTTGGAGTGCATTCTACCACTGTGCCATCGATTCTCACTAATTATCTATCCTCTAGTGAACAATTACTATGTTATTAATATTATTTCTTCTATGATCTTTAATTTTCATCTACCTTTAGACAAACAAAATGAAGACATTTTAAAACAGCATATCATACATTCATTAAAACAAATATTTGATGGAGACGAATATTCTATTGAAACATTGAATCACCCGCTGAATTTAACAGGTAGGTAAAACAAAGAAAGTCTCAATAAATATGTGTGTGTGTGTGTAACCAACACGTTGAGAAAATCGATTCTAGGAACTTTCAATACCATTAATCTGCAGATTATGTGATCCACACGACTGACAACCAGTTATATTGACTGTTGCTTTGTAAACTTATATTTTTTGTGCTCGGGAACACATTGTTGAAGGGGGCGGCTAAATAAGGGTGACGTTTAAACTGTCAACAGTTCAATGTCAGACCATCTTCTCTAGGCAGGCGGTGAAGCCTTGAAGAGTCTTTCTCTGTCGTCTACTGAGTTCCAAATAAATCTCCGAAAGCCTCCAAATGTCATAGACTATTGCAGTCCGCTTAAAACAACCGTAACTTTGTGTGTACAAGTAAAACAGGTCAAGCCACTATTGTTACCCTGTCCTACTGTGGGACCGATAAATTCATAAGTGCTGTATTCTTTTGTTTTTTTAAAAATATTTTTGGGAGATATTCTTACAATTATTCAATACGCTTGTTGAATTAATGATTTATTCGACATTTGAAACGTCATCTGCTTGATTTCAGTCTCACTGAGGACACTGTGGCTCACTGACGATGATGGCTCATCCAATTGTGATAAGTCCATGCTAGGGATGAAAGGCAAATTCTGGATTCCAGCGCTGACTTTGAGTAAACTATTGTTATCAAAACAAGATTTTGAGCGAACAATTGTTTTCGATAACTTCTTCTTCAGGCTCTACAGTTGGTTATAAATCCATGAATAATAGAGTACATATAGCCAGTAAAGGCAAATGAAAATAATATCAGAAACTGTATTGGGGTGAATGTGTAAGTTGAGGTGATAGTCCATTAGTTAGCATAGTCAATTAAATGTGTAGTATAGGGTGTTTAGCCAGAAAAATGTGATGAAGTGTGAATGAACAATTAGGTGATATAGTGTAGTTTTATAGTTAACAGAATACAAGTGTCCTTGGGGTGAGAAAATGCGATAACCACAAAATACATGTAAAGACACGTTAAAAAATGAGGCACTGGATATGAGGGCTGACCGATAATGTCTAATGATAACGATACGCAACTGTAAATGACTCATCTACTTTGATGCTGTGTTCGCTATCCACTAGATGAGACAGAATTGCACTATTAATTGATTTGGCTTGGGAAAAGAACAACCAAATCAATTAATAGTGCAATTCTGTCTCATCTAGTGGATAGCGAACATAGCATCAAAGTAGATGAGTCATTTACAGTTGCGTATCAGGTACCGAACAATCTCCCCAAAGGCACACGATTACGCCTCCTAGCCATAACTGAGGCTTTAGAGATTAATAGAGAAAGATCAGATCTGTGTGTACAGAAAAAACTTATTCACTCACTTTGTCTACCCTGGCCCACTATAAGGTCACCAAGATCATAATCTTTTCGTACTATTATTATCATTATTATTATTTTGTGATATCATGTCTTTATTATCCATTTCTCCACCCAGTTTATTTCACCTCATTGTTACCCTTATTTTGTCAACCTTTATGATTTTATACTAAACCTACCAATTCTGTAGCATTTTATTACAATTTACAATTTAGCCTCTTTATTTTATCATTAGACATTATCGGTCAGCCCTCACATTCAGTGCCTCATTTTTAACGTGTCTTTACATGTATTTTGTGGTTATCGCATTTTCTAACCCCAAGGACACTTGTATTCTGTTAACTATAAAACTACACTATATCACCTAATTGTTCATTCACACTTCATCACATTTTTCTGACTAAACACCCTATACACATTTAATTGACTATGCTAACTAATGGACTATCGCCTCAACTTACACATGCACCCCAATACAGTTTCTGATATTATTTTCATTTGCTTTTACTGGCTATATGTACTCTATTATTCATGGATTTATAACCAACTGTAGAGCCTGAAGAAGAAGTTATCGAAAACAATTGTTCGCTCAAAATCTTGTTTTGATTTAAACTATTGTTCTAAGGAAAACTACAGCTTACTCAATAACATTTATAAAATTATATTTGTAAAAATCTCAGCGAGATTGATTGAAATAATTAATTCCAACATTTCGTTCGGCAATCTAGTCCGAACTTCTTCAGGGAAATTAATCGAAATTAACATAACAAAGGTTTATATATAAAAGGAACATCTCTTGTTTGTGAAACTTTGTCCAATCATGAACTACCAAAAACAAAAGATGTTCCTTTTATATATAAACCTCTGTTATGTTAATTTCGTTTTAATTCCCCTGAAGAAGTTTGGACCAGATTGGCGAACACAAGAAACGTTAGAATTACTCATTTCAATATCGCTGAGATTTTACAAATATAATTTTTTTTTTTACAAATGCCTACTTCTCACTCGGCGCTCAATTATTTTGAAACTATCCGGTCAAATATTGATCACAGTTCATATGAATTACTCAATAATAGTTGTAAAAATGATCTACAAACTTTCGAATCTGTGATCTTAACTAAATAATCAGGGACAAAATACGTGGATTTAAGTGTTTATCATTTAAGAGTTATTGATTAGAGACATTTAGAGTAGCTCTTTGAAGTCGTTTATTAAATAACGTAGTGGTGATGGAGGTGGTGTCTATTGTAGTACTATTTTCTTTCTATTCTCTCCATATTACGTGTAATTTTTTTAAAACATTTACCAGTTTACGCTGTTTTGATGTATGTATGAGTAAGGTTGTTATTTGATCTCTGATCAGTTGAGTAATATTTTCTCCATACTTATTGTTGAACAGTAAACTAGTACTTTTGATTCGTGCTGTTTCTGTCTTTCTTTCTTACATTCTCGTGAAACAGTTTAACACATCGTGTTAATAGAAATCGTCAAGTAGATATTCATATATATGTGTAAAACTTGGGCACTATGGTAGTTAGTAATTCCATATGCTTGGAGAATTTATGCTTTACAAACGTTATGTAGATGATACTCTTATTATCAGTAATAATAGCAAATCTATTGAAAACTTTATCACCCTATTTAATCATATCCATCCAAATATTCGAGTGACCTCCGAACTAGAATCCAATAACAAACTCGGTTTCCTGGATATTACTATGACTAGGAGAAATGATGGAACGATTCAGCGCTCTATTTTTCGTAAACAGACGTGGAGTGGACAATATCTTCATTTTACCAGTTTTGTTCCTATCCAGTATAAACGTCCCCTGGTGAAATGTTTGTTCTCAAGGGCTCGAAAAATATGTACGAGTGACACATTGATGGATGAGCTTCGACATATACATTCAGTTTTGCTAGCCAATGGTTATCCAGAAAACTTCATCAATTGTCACGGTAAGGATAGACCACATCTTGAAAAGATAGCTTCTGTACGAAAGAAAGCCATCTTTATTAATCTACCATTCAAGGGCGACCAGATTATGCAGTTGACAGCTAGCTCAAAGACTTCGGTCAGCCATCAAACGCACATTCTACGCGGCATCTCTTTTTCTCACTTGCCGAACATTTTCGATCCCTGTACCTACGATTAAAGGACGAAATTCTGTGGACTCTACTTCAAACTGTATCTACAAGTTCACCTGCAGCTGCGGTGACACCTATATAGGTAGAATTAACAGAATGTTCCAATTTGGTCGTTGAAAAGAACATGTTCCAAAATGGCTAGTAAATCATACTGAAAATCCTAACGCGATTAATCTTAATAGAAATCCAGCATCATCCATTGCAAAACACTTATTAATGTCTGGTCACAAAATCAATATTAATGACTGTTTCACAATTATTTCACATAACTCTAATTCAAGGTTATTTAAGGTGATGGAAGCACTTTGGATTAATCACATACAGCCTAAACTGTGTATACAAAAATCAATAGACTTCAATCTTCGCCTACCCTGGACTACATGACCTATCTTAATATGATTGGTCATTAGTATGTACTTTTGTTTTTATTTAACTGAGTAATTTTCATGAACTTTATTTTATTCATTGTTAACCATGTTAGTTGTAAAGCGGTTGTAAAGAAACTACGAAATGATATCATCTCGCAAAATTTGTCTTCTTAATGCCTTATTCAAATTTATCAAAGGGACTAATTGTTTTAATTCCATATTAGTTTATTTATTAGACGTATCACTCACAGTGAGTGAAACAGTATTATTATTTATTGGATGACACAGTTTCGAACACAATTCATTATTGTTCATAATCATTTCATCAATCGTAAACAAACTACTTCGAAACTTGAGTTTTATAGTTTTCTTTGTTTTCTCCTATTTGTGGTTGTTGGGATAGTACAATTTTCCACATATCTGGGTGGACAGGTGTTGAATCATTCCTATTACATGTGTTGGTTCGTAGTTGATTCGATAAACAAGGCTACCGTAATCAATCTCTCCCTCCATCATGTTAGTTATATTTGATTTTCAAAACGTCAACTTATCCCATCCTATTGTATGGTTGCGTGTGATTGCATATAGTGAGTGCTATAGCTGAACTATTCTCTAGATTCCTTATCTTCTTCGGGTCAACTAATCTAGATTTTGTTAGGTTAATATGCTCGGCTAGTCTGGCCGCCCCTGTTCTACTACTTTGACCTATGTATTTAACCTGACAATCACTGCAGACAGGGTATTAGATTAACTAAATTGTTTTGTTTTAAAGGCTCCACAGGATTGATCCTTTAACCAACAAAGCTTGTTTCTAATTGAGTTTGTGGGTGGTTTGAATGCCAGTCACGTTTATACCTGCTGTAAATGAATACGAACATTGAACGTTGGTTCGTTGGCGTTGGTGGCCATTGGCGGGCAGATCGAAGGCGCGAATGATTCAATCGTGTACAAGTTGGAAGAAGAAGACGAAAGAATACGAATAAAAAAGCACAATACATTACTTGTAAAACATTTATTTTTTGAATACAATTGGTGGATGGTGGCTAGCAGTGGAATCCAGGCTTCGAGCTTCGGTGGGAACATCATCACTCACTGAGAAATGCAGGTACATCCAGCTGACGAGTCCCAATTAGGACGAAATGCGCATCCTGGATTCCACTGCTAGCCACCATCCACCAATTCTATACAAATTAAATGCCCAGACATCGTCGAAGCATCTGCACAAGAAGCCGACATGTCAACCTGAGACCGAACACTTCGGTCCAATCAATCGACGGGAAAATCAAAAATTCAATTCAATAATTTATTTTTTGACTTTGTACAGAGGATTTTGACTTTGACTACAGAACAATACAACTTCTTCTTGGCATTAGGGTCAATATCGTACTCGGTAATTTTCGGTTCGAGTGTCTTCCGAGATAATAATAGGAACTTAGGGTTAAGTTCCTTTACACTTGCCTTGTTAAAAAATTCTCTGTACGGTTTCCAAGATTCCTTCTTTGTGTGGAAGTACTACTGATGGGGTCATCATTATCCTGCGTATGTTTGACATGAATGTCGTCATTAATTTTATACTTATTGTCACTATCACTACTACTATTATTATTAATTTTATCTTTACATTTTCCTATATACTTCCTGATTAATTTATCAGGGTAATTATTAAATAAGTTTCAAAGCTTCTCGTATATGCCTCATTTTTGTGCTTAGATTTTCCTTGGTACTACTTAATTCTTATGCCTTAGTGATTAAACATTTCACCAATCCTATTTTTTACTGACATATGACGGGATGATTGAAAGTCCAAATATCTGTTTGAATGTGTGGGTTTCCAGGACAAACACTAGTGTTTAACTTCCCAGTTTTTCTAAATCTAATGTCACAGCGGGGTGGAGGGAGGGAAAGATTGATAACAGAAGCTTTGTTTATCGAATCCACTAAAAGAGAATACGTGGAATAGGAATGATTCAACACCTGTCCACTCATCTGGACATCTGGAAAATTCTACTACCCCCGACGACGACAAATGGGACAGAACAAAGAAAACTAAAATACTGAAGTTTCGAGATCGTGTGTGATTATAATTGATGATATGATCATGAACAATAATGAATTGTGTTCAAAACGGTGTCATTCAGTAAATAATAATGATACTGTTTCACTCACTGTGAGTCATACATCTAATTAACAAATTAATATGGAATTATTCCATATTAGTTTGATTATTAAATGTATCACACAGTGAAACAGTATTGTATACTGGATGACGTTTCGAACACAATTTATTGTTCATAATCATATCAATTTTTGTCACACGACTTCGAGATTTGATTTTTATAGTTTTCTCTGTCTTCTCCTATTTGTTGTATGGGCAGTAGAATTTTCCAAATATCCCGGGGGACAGGTGTTGAATCATTCCTATTACATGTATTCTCTTCAGTTGATTCGATAAACAAAGCTTCTGTTGACATCAATCTCTCCCTATACCCTGTGACATTAGGGGAACTTCCAATGTTAGATTGCAACGTAAAAAGGAAAGAAGATGGGAAGCTAAACACTAGTATTTACAGAAAACCCACACATTCAAACAGATATTTAGACTTTCGATCATCCTGTCATCTGTCAGTAAAAATAGGACTAGTGAAATGTTTAAATGACAGAGAGCACAAAAACTAAGTGGTACCAAGGAAAATCTAAGACAGGAAGTGACACACATAAAAGAAGCCTTGAAACTTAATAATTACCCGGATAAATTAGTCAAGAAATATGTAAGTAAATGTAAAAATAAAATAAAGAAGGATAACAGAGATAGTGATAATAATAATAACGATAACAATAATAATAATAACAATAATAATAATAATAATGATAATATTAATAACGACACCAACAATAAGGAATGTAAATCATCAACAATAATTCCATACAAAGAAGGAACCTCGGAAGCCTTACGCAGAATTCTTAACAAGGCAGGAATAAAAGTGGCATTCAAACCCACAAACTCAATTAGAAACAAGCTTTGTCGGTTAAAGGATCCTGTAGAGCCATTAAAACAAAACAATTTAGTTTATCTAATACCCTGCAATGATTGTGAGGTCAAATACATAGGTCAAACTAGTAGAACAGGGGCAGTCAGTCAGACTAGCCGAACATAAAAACCTAGCAAAATTTAGATTAGTTGACCTGAATAAGATAAGAAATCTAGAGGATAGTTCAGCTATAGCATTACATGCAGTCACACACAACCATACAATAGGATGGGATAGGATGACAGTTTTAAAATCTAATCTCACAGGGTATAGAGAGAGATTGATAACAGAAGCTTTATTTATCGAATCAACTGCAAATACATGTAATAGGAATGATTCAACACCTGTCCCAGATATATGGAAAATTCTTCTGCCCATACAACAAATAGGAGAAGACAGAGAAAACTATAAAAATCAAATCTCGAAGTCGTGTGACAAAAATTGATATGATTATGAACAATAAATTGTGTTCGAAACGTCATCCAGTATACAATACTGTTTCACTGTGTGATACATTTAATAATCAAACTAATATGGAATTACTTAATACCACAGTGCCCAAGTTTTACACATATATTAATATGGAATTATGTCAAGTAGATATTCACTGTCACACTGAATGGTACTGTACTATTTATCCAAAAGAAATTTTCAGCTCCTAGTACGATGGATTCGATGATATCTGAAGATTAAAATAACGTTATCTTGTCTGATGGTAACTAGCTGATGAGGTTCAAAAAGTATGAAATGCACATCCTGTTTTCCATCGCTAGTCTACCGAATTATTCTATTTTAAGCCTCAGATATATCTACTGTTTGACATGTCAAGTGGGGCTGAACATGTTGGTCCATTCAATCAGTAGGAAAATCAGAATGCAATTAAAAAAAACAATTAATAACTGATTACCGTCGTAGAAGAGGTGGATCTCGTGGCTCAAGTGGACGGTGTGGATAACACTTCGACATCTGAAACAATAGGGTACTGTTTTCATATCTCATTGAGAATACTATAAGTTACTGGGGATGACAGATGCATCTAGATGACAAGTTTCGAATGAGACGAAATGCGTACCCTGCTCACTCCACACTGTTAGTCACCACCTAACAAATTACTACTAAACACAGTTTTATTTGATTGGTTTTGGTTAGCGGTAGAATTCTAGGAGTATATTTGGTCTGATTGAATATAACTCTATCTCTAATGGGTGACAATATCTCCAGCAAGGATAAGAGGTATATACAGTCTGCTAGACATCACCGATTCATCCTTGAGATAATTATGCCTGCATAAATTTCACATCTAAACATTTCAGTATATTGTTTTCTGTCATGTTTAGATACTGATGGTGAAAATGAAAATCCTTTAGAGACTTATATGAATTTTAGAATAAAGCCCAATGAAATTCCGGTAAGCTTGAATTTACATTTAAATTAATAGTTTTAAGAGTTGCTTTGTAGGATTTTCAAAAGTTTCAAGTTCGGTAGTGGACTGATATCACTTAGAGAATCATTGAGAATCAGGGATTGCTGAACAGTTGTTTCGTCCCAGCTTTGGACTCATCAGCAGTACTCACCCACAGGGATTCGAAATCAGAGCCTTCTGGTTGAGAGGTGAACTTGCAGACCAGTTAGCCACTGGAGACTGATTCATTGGCGAGTGAATTTCAACTTCTACTGACTCATGATTTTAGCGCGATTATCAGCCGGTGTCACTGGCTAGTATTTGTCCGACCTGGTGGATCCTGTTGGTTGCGAATTCTCACTGGAACTTCAGCCAACTTCATCCTGTAGTCAATCACGGGCGAATATCAGATAAATTGGTAGAATTTGGAATTCATAGGCCAGTTACGAAAGAGGCTACAGTCAGTTTCTAGGTCATGATGAGTTCCTGCGTCGGCTAGTAATATGTTTTCGTGAATTCGTTTTTCATTGAATTTGAAAGGTTTTTCTGAATGTTTTGCTCATTTCGCAGTGTGTAGGTCAGTTTTTTCACTGGATGCTACTATATAGCATATTTTTAGCCTGAAGTTCCCAGTTATTATGTTGGTAGTCAAGGATTATGGTGAACCTGCAATCACTGAGCTAATTAACGTATACTATGCTAATATAGTAACATAGACTATGCTTATAATAGTAACAGTAAATTCCCTTGCTGTTTTGCCATAGTTTGACAGTGAAACTGTGCGCTGGTTTTTCAGCATGAGTGGCACTAAGTTGAACCTACTGGGTGTGCTTATCAACGTTGTTCCAGCCCTGACAGGACATATTAAGCATGGACTAGCGTTACTCCAGAGCGGAAAGTTTTGATTCAGCACGCAGCTGTTTTTTTAAGCACGACCTGTGCCATTTCAGAACATAGTGGGTAAATAAGATCTTCAGTTACCACAAAAAGGCATTATCTAGGAATCGGTTAGAATAAATTTAGAACTGTTTTAAGCTTGGTGGTGCTGCGGTCTAAGTGATAAATCGTATTAATCACGGTTATTCAGGGTATGCTATGAACCGGAAATCCTCAGCTGAAAAACGTATGAATTAGACGCAGATCAGTGTAATTTATAACTGACTCCAAATTGCTTTCATCACGAAATAATCAACCAAAGTATGCTTTAAACTGTCGCTTTCAACCATTTGAAGGGAAATTTACTTGATTTATGCTGACCTAGTATGCACAAATCCCAAAGGTCATTGAATTGACAACTTAAAAAAGTAGATTAGTTAATACATACATTTATCTGTATGTACTAATTAAGGATACATTAAATTGATAAGAAATTGTAGTTAAATTTTATTCGCCTAGTAATCAAAAATGCATACATCCTATTTTGGACTTAAAATAAATGCATCGAAATTATTGTTGATTTATATTCAGTTACCAGACATTCTCATACATCTTAATGTACTTTAAACACCACCAATGTATCCAAATAACCTGTGACTATCACACCAAACTCATACCGAAAAAATTAACACGCCATTATATTATAGTAAGGTAAGCCCTAAATCATACTGACTGTAAATTTCCGTGTCAAAATAAAAAGATTACGGCTTTAACTTATATTTTAGACCAATAGGAAGCCAGCTAGCCAGCAGCCAATCAAAATCTGCCTATATCTATTTTCGCCAGTTACTGGATAACGTTCAAGCAACTGAATGGTCTGCTAGCTTTCTTTGTAACCGGAAGATACTTTGTTGCGACCCTGGTGGGGGTGGACTGCTGAAGAGTTCCAAACTAAGAGGGAATCGCCTTTCAGTACTCTCTCTATTGGTTTTCTGTGGTTCTCTAAATTGATGTCAGCTAATGGAAATAGGGACTATGCGTACTTCTTTTATACACAAAGATCTGGCTTGAATTCACATATGGCCAAGGTTTCCACTGTTTTTAGATGTATGGGACGAAGAAAACGCGGGAAGTTAGCACGAATTCGGTAGGTTATCTTAAAATCAAGGACGGAGATGATAGTGACAGAAGCTGACCTAATGCGTTTTAGAACAGAGCTTCTCACACCCTTCCTCCCCTGTGGAACCATGTTGGGATCTGTTGTTGTATCCATGTGTAAAGCATTCTCTGGTTATGGCTGGTCTACTTTACTACACAAGAGCTCCATGAAAATAGTTGGCTTACCCCAAAAATCGCATGAAACTATGCCTAACTAAGTATTAGTTAGTCAAATTTTATCATGTGTGTGGCCCGTGCTACTGACAAGACTGATAAGTAGTATATAGACAGAGAGGTTGTTCTTCCTTAGTCGACCTGGGCAACCCTCCTCAAAAGAGGTTATCTCCACAAAGTGCAGAACTTTTGGGGACTGATAGTCCCGGCATATGGGTACTCGAATTGATCGGGCGTCCACGGTAAGCATGGCACCGATATGGATGACCTGTCATAGGGTGTTTGTCCAGTTCGACCAAGAAAGGAGAGCTCTGCTAGATATGCAATACATATAGATCTTGTCAGTAGTACACACTACATGTGCATATGGATCATTAGTGATTTCTTAACTTAAATACAAATCTTGTCATTTGTTTAATGGTAGAGGAAGTTGGAATCTAGAATGTACGTTTCATCCTGTTTTGGACTCATCAGATTGACACTTGAAAACTCAACACCCATCACCATACGAGTCATCTCTTGTGTAAAAAGTAACTTTTAATTTGTAATAATGGTAATATCAAGGAATCATATACACCTTAATGAGGCTGATCAGCTTAACCTGGGAATATATCAGCACAAAGTTACAAGTGTGAATGAATAATTGCAAATTTTGTCAATGTTCATTCTTCTTAATAGTTAGTTATGGACAATGAACTGCATTTGGAAGGGGGGGGAGGGGAGGGAGTTTGCCACAGTTGTCCTTCTTTTTCAATTTTCCGCCTTGGATTCAACCAAAAAAGTTCAGTCTGTTGAGTCTAAGTGCATGGCATAGAAATCAATTTAGTTTTAGGATTTCATCATGAACTGACATCAGTTAGAATACCATTGAGAAACCAGTCTGGGAATACTGGACAGCCACTTGTCTCGTCCTAGTTTTGAATATTTCAGAGGTACGCAACCACCGCTAGGGTTCCAACCTACGACTTTCTGGTTACAAGGCGAACGAGCTCGTAGACAATTAAGAAGTCACTGAATGGTAGAACAATACATAACCTCTAGTTAGATCAAGAACTGACAAACACCAAGGAGTAAAGGACAGCTGCTTTGTCCGAGTTTGGGTGCCTCAGCATTACTCACCAGTGATAACAATGTTGATCATACCTAAGAATTTCAAGTTACAACCAAGGCCGCTGATCATTCTCACTACTGAGAACCTAGCGAATACAGCGCAGTCGTTCACCAACGTCATCAGAGAGTATTTGTCCTCATTCCCAAGTTGGGCGACGTCACTGGTCACGAATTTTCTATAGAACTCCAGGCACCATCATCCCGCGCTCAGTCACTAGTAAGCTACACGCCGCAAACTGGCAGAAGTTAGGATCCATGAACCATTGGATGCCGTCCCAGCGGCTAAATGGGCAGTGAACTCATCTCTTAACATGAAGGTTCTGGAATCTGTCCACTACGGATGAGGTCATATCTGCGTACTGTGAAAAATTCCCAAACTATAGTGAGAAAGTTATTCAGTACTTCCTGTTTTTTCACTACCTCTCTAAATGATGTCAGTTCATGATTTAACTTGGTATTCATGGAATCCTCTGCAAAATAACACTTAAAAATAAATAAAACGTTATCTTCGAGTATTCGGATTTAGTTTGATTGGTTAGAGGACTTCATCATGAGCTGATATCAGTTAGAGAACCATTGGAAAAGCACCACTGCATAACTGGACAGCTGTTTCGTCAATCTAGTTTGGGACTCTTCAATAGTACACCCCCCCCCCGAGAGGGTTGGAAACCAGGATCTTCTGGTTACAAGGCGAGCCAACTCGTTGACCATTAAGCCACAGGGACTCACTTAATCCAATGGCCCGTGAATTTTAACTTCTGTTATCTGTTGACAACAGTGAACTGAAATTTATTCAGATAGTTTGAGGATTTGAAAAATCGAATAGTTTTTGTTTTACTTTTTTTCTTGATATAATTTCTTTCATAAGTTAGATTTCTCTTTCAGATAAACCATAATAAAAGTATGCAAAGCTTTAATGCAATAATACCTTTGAATAAAGTAAAGCGATTAAAATCATGGTTGAAACAATATGAAATACTTCAGTTATGGTGAGTGTGTTTGAAAAGAATAAGATATTACGATGGACTGTTTAACTTTGAAGTTGAAGTAAAGTAGCCATAGGAATTCCACCGAAGAAAACAAATCTATGTGTTAAGAAGAGATTCGTACAGTCACTTTTCTTACATTGACAATAATTCCATGAAGGTAGAAAACTGACGGTTTTTTCCTCCTACGAAGCTCTTAACAAGTTATCCAATGTCCTAATTATTTTAACAGTGAACGAATTATTCCCACATTGCGTCATAAGAAAAAGACCATATCAGAGAAGAAAATTGCCTTTTCGACGATTCATTTTTCACAAGCTAAACAATCAGAATTATATTTAACAAAGAAATCATAAGACCAATCAGATACTGGTAAAATGTGTTCCCGGGAAACACATTGCGTAATGTAATGTGTAGTCTACAAGGGGTGACCAATCGGAAATTAGAAAAGAGGAAGAAACTGGTATGACATAATAAGTGTCAGAAAACGACTAATCAATACAGTTGTGTAGAGTGGACAAGAACTAGTGGAAAGACGGTAAAATGTTTTTGTTAAAGCTGTATGAAAATGTAATGTTGTTAATAAACAGTAGTAGAGTGATAATAAAATAAGGGTGATGAGAATAATAGTAATGATAGTAAGCTTACATAATAAGAAAAGGAAAATTATAATGAGGACATTACTCTGGCCACCGTAGGGTGAGAAAATGTATGTGCGTCGGTGGCACAGTGGTTAGGACTCTCGACGACCATGCACATGGTCCAGGGTTCGAGCCCACACCGGCGCACACCAGATATCTATGGTCGGCCTGCGAAATTTGGGCTACCGATATCCACGCTGAAAATTCCATACTTGTACCAAAAATACAGTGTGGAATCAAGCTGTTACCAAAAATAAAAAAAAAAATGTGGTGCAGAGTTCCGGTTCCAGATCCCGAAAAGCCAATGATTCAGCTGTGTATGGATGGCGTATCCGAAGTCGCTTTGTTCATCTGGGGGTGATCGATATCCGGAGATGACAAGGTGTTCGAGGATCGAGCTGATAGTATTCTTCTTTTCTCCTCTAACTGGCTAGCTAAGCTGGACAGTGTTCCAGAATATATTTGCGGTCTTGACATTGCGTACGGCCGATATACTTTGCTCCACACAAACAAGTAAACTGATAGATACACATTTAAGTGGCCAAAAGCGATATTTTATCCTTAACGTTAGAATGGATTATCTATCTTCTGGAGAATGTTATTACGTAAGGTGGCTGCTTGAAATGTCTTCTTCAGACAAGCAGAAAGAATTTCTGCCTCGATGTCCCCTTTGAATTCCAGGTTCATGAAGAGAGTTTTCTTCGAAACAGTTGTGATTTTTGGCCCTGGAGGTCTCTCTTCCTTCATGTTTCTTTTGTCTATCAGTCTTGGTGGATACCCACTCACTAGAAGAGCGACTATTATTATTTCCTTTAATTCCTAGAGGAACATAGGGCTTCAGCCGCACGTCTCCATTGCGTTCAGTTCTCCGCCAACGTTTTCACCACGCTCCAAGTCTGCCCACACGCTTTCATCTCCTCTGACTAATTCACCTTTAATGGTTGATTACGTGACCAATTTGAATACTCACTTATTTTTTAATTATTCTCTCTGTAAAATTATGTAATGTGTAATCCAGCTGTATGATTTTTGCAAACATTTCTAGACCTTTAAGTGTTGATAAGTAAATGTTCCTTCGTTTAATCCTTGCATTCTACAAATAACATCAAAATACAACCACCAAACTACAAGATGTTCAACTTGCGAATTAATCCTCAGTTTGCGGTTTACACAGTTTTAGGAACTTCACCGAAAAACATCTATCCGCAAGTCAACCTGCCATATCAAAAGGCACACAAGGAAAGCACAAAGAAAATCGCTCTACCATGCACAAAACATATCTCTCTCAGAAATCACTACAAGACTCTTCAAATCATTATGAATTAACGTCACACACAAAACAACAAAATCACTTCACTCAGCCAGCCAGCCGTTTGTCAACCGAAAGACAGATTCAACAGCGAAAAAAGATAAAACCAACATCATCTACAAAATATGAGTTGTAGCGACCGCGAAAAACACTACGTCGGCCAAAGTGGACAATGCCCTCTTCGTCTTCGTATCCATAACCACAAAACCAGCCGTCAAAAGACATGATATCCAATCCATCATATCAATGCATACAGACAACCACAGACATCAATTAGACTGGGACAGCCAACGTTCAAATATTAAACAGAGGAAACAACAAGAATGCTAGAGAAATTTTAGAAGCCTGGTATTCCAGTGAATCGTCAATTAATTCACACATTGACATAGCTACAACTCACCAATCGATAAGAACGAAACTTTACACACAAAGGGTCAAACTTCAGGTGAAGCAAGCAATCAGTACCAATGCGAGTGTAACCTAAAGGGTGTGAAAACACACTAAAATAACCACTCACCTTCAGGGCCGCCCAGTAGGAGAGATGACTAATAGTGAACTCGTGGCGAAATCTAAAACCTCACTTTATCAAAATGAAGTATGTGCTAAAGATGCTGTCTAGTAGGTCAATTAAAGGCTCGCAAATAAACCAACCATCCAGCTAAGAGAACACAACTACATCAAAATAGCACCATAGTAGCTAGCCAGATTTGAAGTGGTGCACTACTGATGAACTCGAATTCAAACGAGGTAAAATAGTCATCCCGTGTTTCGATAGCCTCAATCTGGCTAGCAAGCAGTATTAGTGATGCTTAGGTTCTCACACACACATATTAGTAGCAGGAAAACATGTCTTTTTTGTGAATGATGTGATAACTGCCTATTAGATTGTTCAGTGTCTGTCTACTTCCATGTGGAGAAATCCATGTTATCCGAATTAAATTCCGAACAGATTAGAAATCTGTCAGTTGAAAATCTTAGTAACATGCACAATCACCATCGAGATTACATAATGGTTGCTTTGCATAGCCGCTAAATGGTCACACGGTCTGGATAGAACTTTATTTTCATTAGTTTGGAATTACGGGCTGATTTTTGTTATCTATAGGTAATTAGATGGTTGGAGTGCGATCGGCCACAGGAAGCCATAGATGCCACCTAGGTTTCGTGCTAGTTGGCACTCATTGGTCAGCAAGTCGTATCTGCAACCACAATGAGATTGTGAGATTCAAACCCATGTCACCCAGAGAGTACTGCAGTCAGAGACGTTACCATCACTGAGCTATTCAGACTCCCGATTGACCTCCTGTAGGACGGTAGTGGGTACTTTTGATTGAACTCCAGTAACTAGTGTGACGTGTCCAGTCCTATCTTTGATGCAGACTGATTTTTATCAGTCAGGTTTGACGATATTAGATGCACTGGGTGACGCGGGTTCGAATCTCAGAAGAGGGATATGAGTTCTTTCAAGAGTGCAGATACGCTTTGCTGACTGACTGGTGAGTGCCAACCGGCACGAAATCTAGGTGGCGTCCAAGGCTTCCTGCCCACTGATTGCCTCCAACTATCGAATATCATCAAATCAATGTGCACCATGATGGCGAGCTACCCAGAATGGTGGACACACTACAAACCTGGCTGATAGAATTCAGTCTGCACCAAACAACGAAAGGACCAGACATATCACACCAGTTACTAATGGCCAATCAAAATATGTATAGTTTAAACATCTTAATGCTGATTTGCAATAAAGACAATCTTGTAATGAGTTATTTTTTACAAGTGATATAGATTTTTCGGCAGTTTATATATTTTCTCTGATCTTTAATACCTCATTTTCCATATTTCAGTGCTCATGTGATACACTATGAATTATTCACACCTTCATTTTGTGAAGATTTCAATAATAACACTGTTAAAAATGTAACAAATGGTAAGTTTGCTTAATATAGGATAAACCAACTTGATCACAATTCATAGGAATAAGTCTTTATGCTTTAGATTTTCTGTGTCGATATTGATCCTTTTAATAGGCGAGGTAGTTGGCCATACATCCACATGCCTTCATCTCTTTTCTAAGCTTTCTATTGGGTGGTAAATTAGATGGGATTTAGGCTAGGAATCCAAGCCGGACGATTCACACGCCTGGTAAGCATTGTACTACTTTCATAGTTTCTGTCTCAGCTTTCCACATTGACACTAAACATTGTGGACAAGTGGGAAATTGGCTCGTTTCTAAATGCGAAAATCGAACATGTTAAACTTTAAGCACCATTAACCAACTACCAATGAAGTGTGACCGCACCAATGACCTTGAAACACTCATTGAGGAAATTAGTGAAACCTGACAAATAATGTTGTCATCGAAGTGTTATATGCTATTAAATGAGATATCTGGCAAGTTTCAACTTAGATTTGGGAAATATTAAGTTACGCTTTAAGTCAAGGACAAGTTAGGGTTGCGGTTAACCTAATGAATGCGACATTAGGGTTAGTCCGAGCTAGATTACAGTTAGTTTAGGGTTATTTTCACGTTAGGATTGGGTTCAGGAAAGATTAGGGTTATTGTCAGGGTTCGAAGTCCTAAATAATTGCATGCATAGAATGTGGTTAAGTTATTCTGTTGATATAAGAATAGAACTTGTGCACTGTGGCGGTAGAGTACAATGCCATTGTGGGTAACATTTATTTTGAAAAAGTCTCACAGTGTGTTATACAGTAATATTTACTGATGACCACGTTTCGAGCACAGTTTATTGCTCAGTAAATGTTACTGTATTACACTATGAGACTTTATCAAAATAAATTTAACCCACTATGGAATTATACTCTGTTCATACTCCAACCTAAAACTGAGAGCTATTTTTATCATATATGAGAGAAAGGTATCCTCTGTAACACTTTTATACAGTTTTATGCATTTTTTTGACAAATATATGCATTCCATACACAAAAGTGCCACCTTCACATGATTGGTGCATTCAAGGTAATTCGCTGATTAGTAGTTGGCGGTGTGTTTAAAGTTTAACTTCTTTTTGAAGTGGTTTTGTTCTCTGAGCTGGATGGTTAGTTTGCGAAGCTTTCATCACCTTACTGGGTGACATCTTCAGCGCATACTTCAATTTGAAGTGAGCTTTTAGATTTCTCCACGAGTTTATTAATCATCTCTCCTGGTGACCTTGGACGTGATTGGTTGTTTGTGTGTGTTTTCACACCTTCTAGGTTACTTGTATTGGAACCGGTTGTTTCTTTGACTTGAATTTTGACCCTTTGTCTGTGAAGTTTCTTTCTTATTGGTTGATAAATTTTGTCTATCTCGATGTGTCTATTGATTGATGATTCACTGGAATGCCAAGCTTCTAAAAATTCTCTAGCATTCTTGTTATTTCCTTTGTCTAATATTTGAACGTTGTCCCAGTCGAATTGATGTCCGTAGTTGTCTGTGTGTAGTGAAATGAGGGAGTGGATATCATGTCTTTTGACGGCTAGCTTATGTTACATACAAACACTATTCAAGAGGGCAAGGACTCACTGCAGCACTCCCACCTTAAGAAAAACTGAAGAAAAGTATCTCATGGACGTCTTCCAAAAGAATGGATATCCACGGAATTTCATCAAGAGACATATACCCCCAAGCCAACCTACCAAAGCAAAAGCCACCAAGGAGAACACAAAGAAAATTGCCTTACCATATATAAAAGATATCTCAGAAATCACTACAAGACTCTTCAAACCTTTAGGAGTTGACGTCGTACACAAACCAACAAAGTCGCTTCACTCAATTCTATGTCAACCAAAAGACTCAACAGCGAAAGAAGACAAAACCAACATCATCTACAAAATAAACAGTAACAACTGCGAAAAACACTACATCGGCCAAAGTGGACGTCCCCTTCGTCTTCGTATCCACGAACATAAGCTAGCCGTCAAAAGACATGATATCCACTCCCTCATTTCACTACACACAGACAACCACGGACATCAATTCGACTGGGACAACGTTCAAATATTAGACAGAGGAAACAACAAGAATGCTAGAGAATTTTTAGAAGCTTGGCATTCCAGTGAATCATCAATCAATAGACACATCGAGATAGAAAAAATTTATCAACCGATAAGAAAGAAACTTCACAGACAAAGGGTCAAAATTCAAGTCAAAGAAACAACCGGTTCCAATACAAGTAACCTAGAAGGTGTGAAAACACACACAAACAACCAATCACGTCCAAGGTCACCAGGAGAGATGATTAATAAACTCGTGGAGAAATCTAAAAGCTCACTTCAAATTGAAGTATGCGCTGAAGATGTCACCCAGTAAGGTGATGAAAGCTTCGCAAACTAACCATCCAGCTCAGAGAACAAAACCACATGAAAATCATCTACCTGAGCTACAAATCTTCTCTATCATATCTAAGTTTAACTTCACCCAAACATCATATCGATACATTGAGCAACAAAAAACTGTACCTTTGAATGCAATGTTTCAAGCAGAGGAATACGAACGTAATCTGTGACTTTATGAATATGGAAACTGTTTCTTGAATTCATTTGAAGTAGTCTGTCTCTGACATCTAGCCTCGCCCAGTTTACTAGCTCGCTTGTTTTCTTGCCGGTACCAGGCCCGGATAAAGACGGGGAGTTGGGCGTGAGACTAGCGACCCTACACCAATAAAAACCAATCACAGTGCTACAGAAATTTCAAGAAAGCACAAGAAAAATATTAACAATACAAAAAATTTTAACAAACAAAATTATTCTCCGCTGGAATCGGAGAGACCGAATGACACAGCGGATTGGTGAAAGGCTTAGAGAAGCTAGTCAGCTTTCTAAGTGCATGCAGAAGTGAGGCAGCTGCCTATCATCACTGACTATATATTCTTAACTGTGGTGGACTGGACTATGCATCAAATTGTGCATGGAAGTGAGAGGACAGGAATACGCTGGACTGACTAATGAGAATACTCAAGAAGATCCGCACTTCGCGAACGATTTCTCTTTAATGTCACACAAACTCGAAGACTTAGAGACAGAAGAAAACCCATAAAAGGGGTGCAGAGAAGACAGGACTGCAGCTGATGAAGATAGCCAACCACCGCCAACTGCAACCGACACCAATCACCATCAACGGAAGAGATTTAACAGAAGTTACCTCCTTTACTTATCAGGCTAGGATGTCGGGCGACACAAATGAAGATGTCACAGCCAGCTCGACAGAATTGGAAAGTCGAGATACGCCTTCATCAACTTGAAACCGATTTGGAAATCCTCTGCATTGACTCCTCCAGCATAAAAAACAAGATTAGGATTTTCCACACAGATGCGAAGTCATTCAGTTCATCCCTATGGGTCAGGAACTTCTACCGCACACTCGTCACAAAAAGGATTTTCAACGAGTTACAGACTTTCATCAATAGCTATCACCTTCGCCGGTTGACTTCATGCTGAAGATCAGATGGTTAGCCAGAGAGAATTAGCAAGAAACTCCTGCGGTGGGGCAAATCAACAGGCGAAAGCCGATTGCTCAACAAAATAAGTAGGAGAAAATGGAGATGGATTGATCGAGAATACGTTGAGGAGGTCGTCGAATGACATTGAACGCAATGCAGTCCATCGCTCGAGTGGAATCCAAATGGGGGGAGTGACGAGTTGGTTGTCGGTGCAAAGGTGAGATAAAGGAGATCGTGTGAGGAGGAGATGGCAGAGTATGGTCAGTCGCGGAGCTAGTCAACTTAAGCGAACAACAAAAAGTAAAAGAAAGTGAAGATGTGTCGTTGAAACCTTATGTTCCACGAGGAACATCTAAAGGATGGTAAGTATCTATACATTCATGATGCAGGATTGGTCTACACTGACTTCTTGCTTAGTGGAATGAAATTGGAATGGCCGAATATGTTGACTATTTCGCTTATATAGAAATTCTCATCGGGCCTAACAACTGGTCAGTATAACAATAATCTCAGCATGGATAAGTAAAGGCTCGCCTGGCGTTTCCCTAAATGAGTCACCTCTGACGCAGTCATGATATCCCTCTGTGGATTAAAAAAGGTGTATGCTACACAGCAGTTTATTCTGTCCTCCTTTACGTCTGTAAGACATGGCCGTTAAAAGTAGAGGATATGAACAGATTAGCCAAATTTTACAGGAAGCTTTTGACTTCTCTCTAACACATAAGACGGTAAAATATATGATCACCAATATTAAGGTTAAGCGTAGTGTTCATTAAACACGGAAGGAAGGTTGATCAATGAGGTTATGAAGATATATCCATTAAGATTATTGAACTCCTTTATTCTCGTTCCTCTAAATTCAGGTGCAAAAGCAGTTAACAATAATAATTTCAATTTATGCGCTATTCTCCGCCATAATGGAATGATAACAATAAAACAATCCAATTATTTTACATACAATACTGAGCGAAAATTCTCTTTGAAAATGAAAAGTCTTCATGGATATGCTTGTATGCTGCAATTGGAATGTCAGCGGTATAACTGTAAAGTCAGTTTGAGTTTGTTAATAATGAAAAAAGAAGCATTTTATTTATTATTTCTTAAGTAAATATTTACAAACCGGATCATGAATGATCTTAGAAGGCACTTTTTCTCAGCTTTGAATATTTTAGTCGATTGGATACAGGATTGCATCATGAACCGGCATAGGTTAGAGAACCATTAGAAAACCTCGGAATACTGGACAACCGTTTCGTTCTAGTTTTAGACTCTTCACCGGTACATACCCACCTCCAGGGTTCGAAACCACACCCAATTTCTACTTACAAGACGAGCTCGTAGACCATTATTAAGCTACTGGGACCGGATCCAATAACCGACGAATTCTAGCTTCTGCTTTAGCTTGTCAATCTTGTCAGTTGTCTTTTCGGCTCATTCCTCATGAAGTAGCAGTTCGATGCTCACATATTTCGATTGGTTTATTTATGAGTGAATTTAGATATTTTGGGTTTTCCAGTATTTCAATTGATTTCAATCCAGACATCATCATGCACCGACATCGATTAGAGAAATCTTGGTGACTAAGGAACACTGAGCAGCTGATTTTTTTCTTCCTATTCTGAAATTCTTTATCAGTGGGCACCAGTGACCCTGTGGAACCTCATTTCCAGAAATATTCGGTTATAGGATTACAGTTTCATGACTCGTCAGGGAATTAGATGTCTTCAAACCAAGTTGACTTTTAAAAGTTTGAAAAAAATTTGGGCATTGGGTGGTATGTGATATTCATTATAATAAAGAATTTTGTACTTCCCAATGAAACAGTGAAAAACAAAACGATATTATTGTGTTTTTTACTGTCGTTTCGCTGTTTAATGCTGCTGCTAATAGCTTAATCAAAGTGTTATTATTAAACCAGAATTTACAAAATCCACTCAGCTTATAATATATAACAACTTAATCATCGTTCCCCAGCATGGGGGCATTTATGCGTTGTCAAGTTGGCAATTCGGTAAGGATAACAAAACCAGGTAGGTGTAGATTGTTGGATTTATTAAGTGTGTAAAATTATAAAAGCAGCCTGTGCGTTTACGTTATGAAATTGTTTATCACATTCGTGTTGATTTTGTCATTTCATGGAAGGAGGGGTGGGGTGGGGTGTTGTAACCAGGGGAAGTTCTGTTTTAGTCCATAATTCCTATTCAGGCAATTCGAATTCCACTTGATTTGAAGTGCTTCTGATGATATTAGACGTTCTTTGTGATGTCTGAAATGCTTTTTCTGGATGATGATTTCAATATTGTCAAAATCAACTTTGTGACTTGATTATATAGCGTGTAGGCGTATGACCGATGATTCTTCAAGCTTTTCTAGTTCATTAACTGGATTTCTCGGTGGTTGAACAGGGACTCACTCTACGGTGTTCGTTTCTTCTGATCTTGATTACTCTCCAACAATGTTTGTCCGATATATATCGCATCACACATTCCAGTCATTTTATTTTATAGATACAATTAGATAGATAATCTTTAGGGATTTGGTCTTTTACATGATCAAGGTTGTTTTGTAGTGTGTGTATGTGTCTGGTGTTTCGAAGTACACTCTGATGTTGAGGTTAGTGAGTACTCTTCTGATATTATCTGACATATTTGATGGTCTATATGGAATGATAACTGTTGAGGCCCATATCTTCGGAATACATGTTTGACCATATTTAATGTCCGTGTTGATTTTAGTGATGAACTGCTGATGAACGATGATCAAGTTATTATATATATATATATATATATATATATATATATATATATATATATATATATATATATATATATATATATATATATATATATATATATATATATATATATATATATATATATATTGACCGTTGCTCTAGGAACTTGATTGTTCGTGCTCGAGAACATCTTCCAGCATGGCTAAGTAAAGATGTAGTGAAAACTACTAACAGCTCGATATTGGAACATCTGGTGCAAACAGGCCACAAAGCCAGAGAGCGTAGAAGAATCCTTCTCTATATTATACCGGGTGCCAAATAAATTACCAAAATCATCGAAGCACCGCTGGCTGCAAACAGCACAGGCTATTGCAATTTGCCTCAAACAACCAGTGCTCTGTATCCAAAAGAAGCAAATCCAGCCCCTACTATTGCCCTGGCCAGCACTCAGTAGAAACTATAAACTCATGAATTTGTAATATTATCCTTCCTAATTCTTCTGACATTCGGCTTATTTTTTTGTTGATGCGATTCAGATGTAATCTATCAATATTATTGATTCGATGTTATTTAAACGACATTGATGTTTACAATTGGTGGATGGTGGCTAGCAGTGGAATCCAGGATGCGCACTTCGTCCTATTTGGGACTCGTCAGCTGGATGTACCTGCATTTCTCAGCGCATCCTGGATTCCACTGCTAGCCACCATCCACCAATTGTATACTAATTAAATACCCAGACATCGTCGAAGCATCTGCACAAGAAGCCGACATGTCAACCTGAGACCGATCACTTCGGTCCAATCAATCGACGGGAAAATCAAAAAATTCAATTCAATAACATTGATGTTGTTCATAACACTAATTCATTCATTCACTATAATGTATGCATAACTGTAGAGGCTGACGATAACGTTATCGAAAAGAGTGCTCTTTGTTCAGTATCCATTCTCTTGAAAATTTTAATGGGCATTTTTAATCAGTTATTATATATAAGCTGAGTGGATTTTTTAAATTCTGGTTAGTGATACTACTTTGATAAAGCTATTAGCATCAGCCTTAAATAGCGAGACGTCGATAAAACCAGCGATATCGTTAAGTATTTCATTCACCGAGAAATACAAAATCTTTTATAAAAATGAAAATCAATGAATTAATTCAAAAATCGCTTGTGTTACACAGACGAATGACAGTTTTCGAAAGAATCTCTACTTAGCATTTATTATTTTTATTTATTTTTGATTACAGCTTGATTCCACACCGTATTTTTGGTACAAGTATGGAATTTTCAGCATGTGATATCGGTAGCCCAAATTTTGCAGGCCGACCATAGATATCAGGTGTGCGTCGGTAGGGGATAGAACCTCGAACCCTGTGCATGGTCGGCGAGAGTCCTAACCACTGTGTCACCGACGCATGACTTATACATGCCTTCAGCCTTAAGTGTTGTCCATAGATCTTGAAATATAAGACAGAATCTTTTGGCAAGTATTCATAGCTAGCTGGTTTCGAACCCTAGCGGTGGGTGTGCACTGTTGAAGAGCCCTAGACTAAGACGAAATGGCTGGCTGTCTAGTACTCTCTGAGTAGTTTTCCAATATTTCTCTAACCGATGTCAGTTTATGATGAAATTCTGAAATTCAATTTCACTTGTTAGGTTTTGTTGCTAACTAACATCAATTAGAGAGAGATTATTGGAAAGTAGCCAGTGGTTTCATCCTAACTCGGGACTCTTCCGTACTCTGTAGTTTTCAATGATCTCTCTAATAAATGTTCCTTCGTGTCGAATTTTAAAAATTTAAATGAATGTAAAACCCTACATAAAAACAAATCTTAGTCCGAGTATCAGTCTCCAACTCATTGATGACTTCTGTGAATAGATCTCCTCAAAATATACTAAGAACTAGTGACCAGTAGAGTACAGTCTCTTATTATTATACAGTAATCTTTACTGATGACGTTTCGAGCACAATTTATTGCCGCCCATAATCATATCAAGTTAAGCTACTCAGACAACTTTCTAACCTAAACAATCAAAGTATGATTGGACTTGGTATCAGTACAAGATGATCCGAAAGAAATATAGCGTCGATTCGTGAAGTATGTGATGTTTAGACAAAGATAAATGTAGACAATTCTTGTTTTGTGATTGAAGCGATGCAGCTCAAAATTGATATACGATTGTAATAACTTAGACTAAGTAAGATATCAAATCATCAAAGAGTAACATACCACGACAGAATTCATTCATGACAGAACTACTTACGGCTGATAGACAGACAGACAAGAAATGATACGAATAGCTCGATAGTAAGTCTAACAGAACTTTTGGCATATGCATGTTGTAGAGGCTTGTGGATTTTTATATTAATACTGATAGCCTGATTCCGAAAAATGAGTTGATACATATTACACAAATTTCAGCGAATCTCCCGTGTCAAGTGGTATAATAAAGTAAGTAATACTGAATTTATACATCGGTCAAGTGCTAGGTAGGTTGGAGAAGAAATTAATCGACGAGGTTGTGAAGCAGCTGCATCGTTTCAGATGGTTAAGACGTGTGTTACACATGTCTATTCTAGCCGTCGCCTTCCTCAACAATCGGCATCGTTAGCTGACTGACAAAGGATATATCAGATTGAAAAAGTGCTAGCACATAGTGGTGAAACCAAAAAATGACTTCATCAGTCAGTGAAATCCATAACAGTTAGTTTAAGCTGGCCAGCCAGCCACGTAGGGAGGTGTAGACTTCCTGACTAGTTGAGGTCTTCGAGATGGTAAGAACCAATGAAGGCTGGAGACAGTTGGTATATTGTTATTATTGTTCCCTTGGGTTTGTAGTGGAACATAGGGCTCCAACTTCAGGTCTCCACTTGCTTCTGTCTTCTACTGTACTTTTCACCTGCATCCATGTCAGTCCATACTCTTTCAACTCCTCTTCACACGATCTCCTCCGTGTCACCGTTGCACTGACGACCCACTCGCCTCTTCCCTTTCGGGCAATGGCCTGACGCGCGGGCGATGTCACCCAGCGGCCTCCTCAGCGAGTGTCCAATCCATCTCCACTTTCTCCTGCATATTTGTTGGGCGGGCGACTGGTTCTTGTTTTGTTTGTTCCCAGACATAGTTCCTTGTTGGTGATTCTTTCCGGCCATCTGATCTTCAGTATAGAGCGAAGACAGTTGTTGGTTGATAAAGGTCTGCAACAGGCTGTTGGAAATATTCTTTGTGACCCGCCCGCCAAGTTTCTGATCCGTATTGAAGAACTGACTACTTGACGTTTGTATTGAAAATCTGACCGAATTCTGTTGTTGATACTGAGTGACGTGATGCTGATTTCCAGATTGGTTTCAGGTTGATGAATGTGTTGCTCGCCAGCCTTCCCGATTCTCGCTCGATTTGACATCCTCGTTCGTTCCGACTGCCTGTAGTTGAAACAATGCTCCCTAGATAAGTGAGTGAATGAAGTGACCTCTTTCAAATCCCTCCCACTGATGGTGATTGACACTGGATGTTGCTGCTGCTGTTGTTGTTGGTTGGTCATTTTCACAACCTCTGTCTTGTCTATGTTCACCTGGAGTCCTGTCTTCGCCGGCTGCTTCTTCGACAAGTTTGTCGATCAGTTTTCGCTTGTAAGTCTTCGATTTTGTGACAGTGGCATAAAACATAAATCATCGCCGCGCGAAATCCAGGTCTTCCAGGTTCTGCACGTTGGTCGGTCCAGGATATCCCTGTCTGCTCGTTCCCCTCTGTCTGACGCATAATCCAGTCAGTCCATCACAATTAGGAATATCATTGGTGATAATAAGCAGCCAGCCTCGTCTGACTTCTGTGTTTACTCGAAACGCCTCGCTGAGTTTTCCGTTGTGGATCACTTGACATGTGCCGTTGTCGTACAGCTGTTGAATAAGGTTGATGAATATTTGGGGTACGCCGTAGTACTCGAGTAGTTTCCAAATTACTTCTCGGTCATCACTGTCTACTGAAGATGTTTTCAAAGTCTATAAAGTTGAGGTACAGGTTTGATTGTCATTCCATGCTTTTTCTATGATGATGCATAGAGTTGCAGTTTGATCAGTACATGATTTCCCTTTACTGAATCCAGCTTGTCCTGGTCGGAATTCTGCATCCAGTGCGTCCTTTAATCTCTCCAGGATGATGCGACTCAGGATTTTACTTGGCGTCGGCAGGAGCATCATTCTTCGGCAGTTCTGGCAGAGTCCTAAGTCGCCCTTCTTTGATAGTTTCACGAGGTAGCATTTCATCCAGTCAGTAGGCACCTTTCCCTCCTTCCAGACCTTTTGCAATAATGTAGTCAGTATGTCTGCTGTCGTCTCTGTGTCTGCTTTCAGTGCTTCAGGGGGTATTACATCTGGTCCAGCTTCTTTTACAACTTTTAGAAGCTTGATTGCATTCAAGACTTCAGCATTCATTGGAGGATTGGTGTCAACATGCAGTTGTGTGCGCGCTGTTGTTGGTATTTCTGGACGGGTTGCAGGTGATGGTCGGTTCAAGAGTCCTTTGAAGTGATCCGCCCATTGTTTAATCTGTCTTTCTTCCTTGGTAATTGTGTTCCCTTGGCTGTATTTTATAGGTTTTGCTTGTGTTGATCTCTTCCCGGATAGAGACTTGGTTATCTGATATAGTGTCCTTAGGTCCCTTTTGCCTTCTGCCTTCTCAGCTTCAGTGGCCAGATTGCCGTAGAATCGTCTTTTGTCCTTCCTAGTGATATGGCTTAAAATTGTTCTCAACAGCTGGTGCAGATGCAGTAACTTTTTCTGACTGATGATATCCAGTAAAATTCTGTTCTTCTTCTTGTATATTACTATTCTTTTTCCCTTACTCACACGTCTGTTTATCATCTCTCTACCTCTTTTGAACCTCTCTATACTTTCGTCTCCTGCTTTGTGTGCTACATGGAGGGAGCGTGGCAGCTGAAGCTGGTGAACATCTGTGCAAAGGTCTACAATAAAACCAGTCAGTCAATCAGTTTGTATGAATTTATTCGAAATCCGCCGGTTCCTCATCTTCTAGCGGATTATTTTGACTTCAATTGTATGTAGGAGAACTCGTAATGCAAAATTAAGGTTATTTAGGATACAGTAGATAACTTTAAATCCCGTTAACATCAAGGTTATATCTAGTATCTACAAGGTATGCGAAAGCAGAACTATGAGTAGACCTCTTACCTCTTCTCTTGCTTAACCATGCAGAGTGATGTAGAACTTAATAAGGACATGATGAGAAAGACTATTCTTTGCTCAAACTATTTTGCCTTCTTAAGGAAAATTTGAGTACAGAAGAATGGTGGTGTGTTTAACTTGTCATATTTAGTTACAAAATATTCCAATGCATATTCAGTGAATTCGAACTATTCAAATATCGAAAGTGTCTGTTCCATTTCACAGAGTAGGTCTTTGTAAAGAGTCTTTCTGACTGAATAGTTAAAATTTAATTCATCAAAATCTCATTAGAAATCTGTATCACACGCAGATTGTGTCACGAATTGTTTTTATTTTTATTTATTTCATCTTTTTGTAGTTTTTTCTAAAATTTGCCAGTTATTATAGAGTTACAGTTAAGTTCAATTTAACAGCCAACATTGAACATATTGAAAATTCAAAAAACGCTCCATTAGTAATAACTTTTAATTTAAACAAACCAACTAGAAATGGATCTTGGATTCAAACAATTAAATTCTTTATTGGTGATAATAATAAGTATTTATCAAAATTTGTACTTTATTTAAATAATACACTTCATTTCAATAAATGTCCGTGTGGAAATGTCAGTATTATTCAACATAAATACATTGAAAAAGTTATGGTAAGACAAGACAGTTAGTATTTTTTCTTAAATAGCGTTATTAAATATGCATATTTGCGTTTTCTGATAAAAATGTTTCTCGGTCAGATGATTAGTCAGTAATCTTGTGAGGGTGTACACTTTTGGAGGTATTTACTGTAGTACTCCATCATAGCTGAGACAAAATATGATTTTGATTGTACACCAGTCAGTGACTAGTGTGATGTGTTTAGTCCTTTCTTTGGTGCATACTGAATTCTATCAGTTAGGCTCGCAATGTGGCCACCATTGTATGTGGCTTGCCATCACGGTGTACATTGATTTGAGGATATTAGTTGGTTGGAGGTAATTAGTGGGCAGGAAACCTTGAACACCACCTAAGTTTCGTGCTAGTTGGCACTCACCAGTCAGTCAGCAAGGCGTATCTGCAGCCTTGGAGGAACTCATGTCCCTTCTGGGAATTCAGTCTGCACCAACGAAAGGACGTCACACTAGTTACTAGTGTCCAATCAAAATACCCACTACAGTCCTAGAGGAGGGTAGTCGCGAACCCGAATAGCTCAGTGGTGGTGACGTCTCTGACTGCATTACTCCCTGGGTGATGCGGATTCGAGTCTCAGGTGGGACATGAGTTTCTTCATTGTGGTTGGATATACACCTTACTGACCGATGAGTGCCATATAGCACGAAACTTAGGTGGTGTCCGAAGCTTCCTGCCGTTTGTTTCCAACCACCTAATATCACAAAATATGACTGACAGTTTTGACACCCATACTATGAAAACAAGTCTTAATTAAATATATGAAAGTAAAGTTTAATTTCAAGTTCCTTGAAAAACTTTCTTCGATGAGTATACTGTTCTTGAAATATGTCCAGACTGATCGGTTAGTATTACTTCATGGAATGGTAGCTCAGAGGAAAAGCCGAATTTAGATGTTTACATGCTGTGGTGCATACATTTTAGTAAAACTGGTGTTACCTTTTGTACGTAGTGGAATTGCTAGCCCTACGCCTTATCTCAACCCATTTCAAAGATTACTACTGGCCAAGAATCAAAAGCGGACGTTTAGCATGGTTGGCAAGCATTCCACTACTTACTGATCCAGTGATGCAGTGAAGTTCCTGTACGAAGAGTAACTATGCTGAGACTTCTGTGCTACGATGAAACATAGTATCAAGACTATAGTTGTCGCTTTTCCTATTATTCTTTTTACTCTGAGCTCTGTGTCTACTGCTTTCACTCTCTGAGGAGACTATGAGCAGAGAATTGCCTCCAGTCTTGGAGAGTAATACCTTGTAAGATAGAACTCATTTTGAATAAATCCAGTAATTGTGCAAACTTCTAACATGATTCATCGAGAAATAATTATGTTTTTCGCCCATTATCATTAGTATCGACAAATTCATAAATAGGTGAGGTCGCTAGCCTTTTACATAACCTCTCCTCTCTACGAGCGCGTTACTGTCTGCTAGGTTAGGTTAAGGCGTGCGTCGGCCATCGATCGAACCCCGGATTACATCTGTTGTTGACGAGTGGTCTACCGGTGAACCACCGATGAACAGTTAACAAGCCTGGTGAAAATTAATGAAGAATATAAGCATATAATGAAACAGTATTAGGATTTCAGTATTGATCAATAACTGTCTTCACATAACAAAACCGTTGAAAACCAAGGTGTACTGGAAAACCACCTCTTCCTTGTTTGGGAGTATTCAGCAGTAAATACCCATGACTCTTCCCACCAGAGGTCGAACTCAAGACCACCGAGCCATTTAGATAGGATTTCATGTCAACCAATTCAAACTTCTGCTGATTCGTGGTATAAGTACGACCTCCCGCCAATGGCATCGGCGAATTGTTGTCCTGACATCCAATTAGTCAAACAGTCTCAACCTTTAGTTACTAGTAAGCACTATAATTATTTGCACTTCAAATTGAAGTATGCGCTGAAGATGTTGCCTAGTAGGGAAATGAAAGCTTCGCAAATAAACTAAATATCCAGCTCAGAGAACTTAGCGACATCAAAATTATCCATTTGAGCTACAAATCTTCCCCATTATGTAACCATATTTATTTTCAAGTGTCTTTTTGCAAAGGTTCGGCTGATTTCAGAGTTGGTGATGAACTAACTTCATTTAGAGAGACACTGGGAACCATGGCGACAGCGTTATATATATGGTGGATTGGCAGAAAGCAAAATTCATGTGCCGTTGCATGTCGTCCCAGTGGCTGAATCGTCAACGAGTTTGCCTTTAGACATAAAGTTCCTAGATTTGATCCCCGGTGGATCCCCGGGTTACAGGTATGAAATCCATAAAAATCCCAAATAAACACGAAACAACTATCCAGCATAGAAAATCAAAACAAGTGATGATTCAGCGAAGAAACTCTGTTCAACAACAAATTTATCATCAAGCTGTACAATCGTATGTGTATATGGTTTTTAAGAAGTTATATCCGTTGAAGGAATTGAATCATAGGTGTGAATGCATAAAATAATAATAATAGTAGTATGAAATGCAATTAGAAAACTAAAATGTTTGTGATTACACTCATAGTTAAATGTCAAGTGGCAAAGCAAATTAATGTCATATATAGAATAATTCATAGGATGGATAGAACTTGAAAAAGGGTGTGCAATTATAGGATTAGTAGACAAATCGAACAAAATAAAAATAAAAAAGTTACATAATACTGTGTGAAATTCGATAGCATAGAATTTATCGTTGTAAAAAAGAAGTGATTAAGAATGACAAGTGGAACAAGTGAAATAATACCGGGGACAGTTCACAGTGAGAATAGTAATAATAACAGTTGACTTAATAAGGAAGAGTATACAAATTGAATAGACAAAATGAAAAAATGAATAATTTGTAGAGCTAAAATATGATTGGGGATTACCATACTTTAGCATAGAGGGATTAAGACCATGAAAGTTGGAGAGGTTGAACGAAAGTTTTTCTGTACACAGAGATCTGGCTTCTCTGTTTCGACAGCCAAAGATGGCTTCAGCAATACAGATGAGTCGGGTACATAGGGATTTGGGTTAATTACTCTTTGCCTTGTAGATGACTTTAAAGGCGGAGGCTATAGAGATAGGGTGATCATTATCGACCAGATGTTCAATGATCGCGCTTCTTATTGCTCCACTTTCACCTTTTCATAACAACCATGCAGGATAGTGTTCTTGCATCCTCTTGGACAAAACTCGAGTCGAACGACCGATATACCTAGTTCCACACAAGCGGGTGACTTGATAAAGACACATAAAGTTAGTCAACAACGGCATCTTATCCTTCAGGTTATTGGATAGTAATGGTCGACTAGTAAAGGCCATTCTCAGAGATGCATCGGGGAATGTTCTTTTCAGGGATTGTGATATCCTTCGTTTCATGATATCGGAAGCTAAGTAGTCCCCTTTGAATTCCAAGCTCATGTAAACTATCCAGCACTCCCTGGTTTTCAACTGTTTTCTAAATGTAGACAGTTAGTAGTCAGTCTTGAACTTAATCTATATCCCTGCAAACCAACACATTGAGAAGTATTATTTTCTACTTGGTGACAAGTTTTCGAATACCATTTTTGACTTGTATTCACACCAACTTCGAAAATATTATTACCTTTAATAATCCTTTGCATTGTTTTATAATTACAGATATTTACCAATCAACAAATATTACTCTACCCCATGTATTTTAAACAAATAAATAATCGACAGTGTGACCGCCATTTTCAGCAACAATCAATTCAAACAAGTAAGACAAACTTCGTACAAGGTATCAATACTGATGCATTGAAATGGAATAAAGAGTAAATTGTATAATTTATCTCTTTTATCAAAGTATTTGTCTTATAAAGGAAGTTATTTTGGACAGTCAATTTGAAACTGTGCCTTAGTAAATGTATTGCTGAGGAGTTAATGAAGAAGCCAATATGTTGGACAGGTAACTAAATGATTAAACAATATAACTTTTGAATTGAATTTTTGATTTTCCCGTCGATTGATTGGACCGAAGTGCTCGGTCTCAGGTTGACATGTCGGCTTCTTGTGCAGATGCTTCGACGATGTCTGGGTATTTAATTAGTATACAATTGGTGGATGGTGGCTAGCAGTGGAATCCAGGATAACGCGCATTTCGTCCTATTTGGGACTCGTCCTTCAGCTGGATGTACCTGCATTTCTCAGTGAGTGATGATGTTCCCACCGAGGCTCGAACCCAGTACCCATAGTTTCAAACGCCAAAGCCTTATCCACTAGACCACTTGGGCCACGACAGCCACCTCTTGTGCAACGGGTCATATTAATTATTGAATTGAATTTTTGATTTTCAACCTGAGAGCGAGCACTTCGGTCCAATCAATCGACCACTTGGGCCACTCACTGAGAAATGCAGGTACATCCAGCTAACGAGTCCCAAATAGGACGAAATTCGAGTTATCCTGGATTCCACTGCTAGCCACCATCCACCAGTTGCATATAACTTTTAGTAATTATATATTTTCATTAGTAGATTTGTAAGGATTAGATTCGTTTTTACGAGTTGATCATGGATTCATGGGCTGGCCAATGAATCGGGTCCCAGTGGATCAATGGTCTAAAAGCTTGCCTTGTAACCAGGTCCTGGGTTCGAATCCCGGTGTGCGCTTTCTGCTGACGACTACGAAACTGGGACGAGACAGCTGTCCAGTACTCCTAGGTTTCCCAATGGTTCTCTAACCAATGTCAGCTGATGATGAAATCCTGTAACCAATCAAATCCCTACAAACCAACAATTGAATAAAGATGAAGAATAATAAAATAATTCGGACAATAATAATTTTTAAAAGGCTTAAGCAGAGGGCTCAGTAGTCATATTTTTATATTTATTTAGCTTTAGCCAAGGTAATGAAAGTGGCTTTATCAATTTTCTCATTTTTCGATGGATTCTGATGACTTCGGATATATGTATCATGTGACTCATTATGTGATCGGATGACTGTAAAATTTCAACATCTTTTAATTTTCATGATAAAATCCTGAAACACATCAAATGAAATCCCTGCGAACCAGCACTTGAATATCGATCTGATGCTCATCAGTGACCTGACCCTACCTGACCCTATTCAGGTAGGTAGGTAGTTACCTGGGTTCTAGTAGGAAATCATGACCAGTAGGTTAGAGTAGGTCGGCTGGGAGGACAGCGATAAAAATGACTAGTAGTCTCATTCTATAGTGAATTGGCAGAATCTGGATTTTATGGACTGGTCATTGGATCGGACCCTAGTGACTGAATGATCTATAATCTAGCTCGCCTTTTAACCAGAAGGTCGTGGGTTTGAACCCTGGCTGTGAGTGCATACTGATGAAGATTCCCAAACTAGGCTGACAAAACAGCTGGCTGTCCGATACTCCCAACCGGCCTTCCAATAGTCCTCTAATCAGTGGCAGGTGATGATGGAATCCTATAACCAATAAAAGAGTATTATTCACTGGCATTCAAACTTGAAAATTCACTTAGAAAGAAATCATGTCAGTCGATGCATCTTCTGGAGCCTATTCAACAAAATAAATTAGTTTATCTAATGCCTTGCTGGAGTGATTATCAGGTCGAATACCTAGATCAAAGTAATAGTGTAACAACAGAAGACAAGGGCCAGGCAACAGATCGTTTTATTATGAAAATCAACACGTATTTATACATCTTTCAACTACATTATTATAGACAAGCGCAGTCATCTGATTGGTTGTTTAGGTAGACAAACGCAGGCTTCTGATTGGTTGTTTCGGGATTCCTTGACAAATAGAGTTCTCTCTGCGAATCATATTTTGCCACGTTAACTTTGCTGTGATTGGTTGTTGACTCAGGCTTGTTCACGGCCCATATTAGTGACCTAGACCTTAACGTAGATTAGTGCCAACCAATCGGCTAGCAGCCTGCTCTCACCACACTCGTCCCCCCGTCAAATACGTGCGACTGAAGTCGGCTTGATCTACTTGGTGCAGGCGTCATCGTTGGCTTGTCTCGCTGTATCCATTTCTGGAGCTCGCTGACGTTCACGCGCCTCTCATTGTTCGCCATTGCGACTGTGTCTGCGTAACCCCATCTCAAAGTGACCATATATGGTCCTTCCCACTTTGGAAACTGTTTGCCTGACCCTGTCGAACATTCGTCCATACTTCGGCCCACACCTTCATATGCTGCTTTCGCCCGACCTCCCAGCAGCGTCTCAAGTAGCAGCTCCATCGCTGACAGATCTTGAACGCCACTCAACTGCGCAGAAGCCTTGAAGTCCTGCCCGAAGATCCATATGTCTCCATCAAAAACTGCAGGGTATAGGCTTTTCATTTTCGGTAGGCAGCGACACCAAATGTAACAACAGAAGACAAGGGCCAGGCAACAGATCGTTTTATTATGAAAATCAACACGTATTTATACATCTTTCAACTACATTATTATAGACAAGCGCAGTCATCTGATTGGTTGTTTAGGCAGACAAACGCAGGCTTCTGATTGGTTGTTTCGGGATTCCTTGACAAATAGAGTTCTCTCTGCGAATCATATTTTGCCACGTTAACTTTGCTGTGATTGGTTGTTGACTCAGGCTTGTTCACGGCCCATATTAGTGACCTAGACCTTAACGTAGATTAGTGCCAACCAATCGGCTAGCAGCCTGCTCTCACCACAATAGTACATGGTCAGTCAGTCAGACTAGGAGAACACAAAAACCTAACAGCAAAATCGAGACTAGTCGACCCGAATAAGATAAGAAATCTGGAGAATAGTTCAGCTATAGCACTGCCTACATGCAATCACATACAACCACACAATAGGACGGAATGACAGTACTAAAATCTAATATAAATTACATGGTCGAAGGAGAGATTAATGACAGATGTTTTATTTATCGAATCAACTAAAAATGCGTAAAACTGGAATGGTTCAACACCCGTTCGAAATATCTGGAATATTCTCCCACCCTTAGAATAAGTAAGAGTGAAGAAAGAGGACTTTAAAAAATAGGTTTCGAAGTTGTGTGATGACCTCTGGTAAGGCCGTCAACTTCCTTTTTATTAGTAGATTTCTTTTTTATGATCCTCACAGAATGTGAGCAAGACTCAAACTTTGTAATTTACTTAATATTTCTTAATTAGAAATGCGAATTGACTTATTCCTATATTTTTTTGTATTGAAATATATATTTAGGCGAATCGACTGAGCTGTGTTCACAAGATCTTATAACATATATTGATCCATCAAAGCACCAAGAGGGTATGTTTTCATCATTTTACCTGGTACGCATAAATTCTCATATATTAAAAAAAAAGTTTATTATAACAAATGATAATTAACAGTCTTTTCAATAACTAATGTGTTATCAACATACTCACATAGAGAGTGTTTTGAATGTGTCACTATCATGTTTATACACTTAGGTTCATTACAAGGTTATCGACAATGTCAATAAGTGATCGATAATTCATCACTAGTTATAACTTGACCACAAAGTAATTATCACTTCGCTACCAGCAACTCCAACATATAATCTGTCCAAAAGAACTTTTCAGGAAATTAAAATATTGAACAGAATCATGCCGCTATTCTATTAGTTCGTTAATCCAAATTTAGTAGATGACAATGAAATAATAGTATCCTTTGATGTCACAGCATTATACACTTGAATTGGTCAAAACCTAACAAAAGAAACTATGCAACAACTGCTCTAAAAACGCAATGTTCAACTTGTAGGGAACTCATAGAATTGTGACTTCCAATAAATTTCCAATTCAATAATCAGATATACCGAACAGATAATTGGAACTACAATGCGATCGCCCATATCACGATTAATAGGTGAATCCGTTATGCAAAGATTAGAATTAATAGCCCTCCCTGGCCACAATTAAACCAATACTCTGGGTACATTATGCTGAAAATGATTTGGAGTACACTCATAAATTAATAAACAACATATTTGAAGAAATCAAATTTTCACCAAGAGGGAAGAAGAATTAGACAACAAAACACGATTCTCTGATGTCTTAATCAGGAAAACTTACACAGGAAATTAAGAGACACAAGTGTGTAAAAAAAAATCAACGCACACAGACCAGATACTCAACTATAGTAGTAATAACCCAATTAACCACAAAAGAAACTGTGTTCAGACATTGTTTAAAAGAGTTCAAACACAGTGTTGAAGCTAATGGGGGGAAAATACCGACTAACTGTCTTCAAAAAGAATGGATATCCTTAAAATTTCATCGAAAAGCGTTTAAAACTGAGTCATACAAAATATCTCTGAAATAACAGCTTGAATATTAAGACCATTTGAAGCTGACATAGCATACAAGCCAGCCAGCCAGCCAGCACAATCCCCACTTCATTCGATGTTGTGCAAACCGAAAGAACCGTCCAACAGAAAGCGAAGATAAAATTAATACCATTACCAAAATAAATTACATGTATGAACTGCGATAAACATCACATCAGTCAGAATGGGCATCCCCTTCGAATCAAAATCCAAGAACGTGTATTAGTTGTGGAAAGACAGGAGATGTACTCTTTCATGTCGAAGAATTTAGACAATTACGTACACCAGTTTGATTAAGGTAATGTAGAAATTTAAAATTAAAAAAAACATCAAAAATGCCAGAGAATTCGTCGAAGCCTGGTATTCAGAAGAATCAACGTTTAACAGATACATTAATAGACATCAAATTTACCAACAAATAAAAAATAATCAAATATTGGTTTGTAGGCATTTGATTGGTAACAGGATATTCATCATGAGCTGACATTAGTTAGAGAAACATTGGAAAACCTGGGAGTACTGGACAGCTGTAAGCCACATGACTAAAGAGTTCTAATTCCTAGTCAGTAAATAGGATCAATGTAAACTGATAACTAATCATGCGGGACAAATCTTGTCAGCAGATACAATTATACGTTCATTCATGAGTTCATTTCATAACTAAAACCTGATCTGAAAGGAGATGATGTCTAACACAGGCACGGCGAAAGCTTAGTCATTAAATCAACCAGTTCAAAGAACACAACTAAGTGTATCTTTTGAAACTGTGTACACTTTCAAATGAACTTTGATCAAAACAGACATAGTTTACTCAGTAGAAGAATAATTAGCGTAAATTACTGTAATTTTATTGAGTTCATTTTCAGGATCTACAAATTTGATGTAAATAATAATAATAATTTTTCCTTCACGTTCCCAGTGGAACATAGGGCTCCAAGCTAGTGGCTTGAAGTTTCTGTAGCAGTGTTTAATTTTTACAGGATGGGGTTGCTAGCCTCATGCCCAACCTTTCCTCTTTACCAGGATTATTTCTGGCTCAGTGAGGTAAAGGAACAAATTTGATGTGTATTCATTTTAATCTGAAATATCCAGCAAAAACAAATAAAAATTTTATATCAGAAAGGGTGTTGTGTGTGAGAAGCGATGGAATAATAGTAGGTCAGCTATGATTATCATTTAGAATGCGTATATTACACATAACAACATGATTTCAAATCTCTAAACATTCCCAATGATAATATTAGAACAAGACATATAAACGAACATTATTGATGTTTTCAACTAGATCTTCTTCAGGCTTTGCTCTAATTTACATAAATTTATATATAAACATTTTTAACCAATGACAGTGAGTTTCTGGATTAAAAATAACAATAATAATGATAATTAGACAGCTCAACAAATCTATAACTGAACATCTTTCATTCATGAGAAAGCTATTAGCAGCGTTAAATAGCGAAACGTCAGTAAGAACAACAATATCGTTTTGTTTTTCATTCGTTGGGAAATACAGAAAAACTTTTATTATAATGAATCTTTCATTCATGTTTCGGAGAAAGGCCAAATAAAATCTATACGAGGTTCTATTTTGTCTCATTTGGCTGATGCTGGCGGTCACCAGGTGAACAGAAGTAGTGGCTTCAAAGTTATCTATCTCATCCCATCAAAGAACCTTTCAAACGGAATTCGATCCTGCCTGTCAAACACATAGCTAGAGATGCTATGGGAATTAATTCGAGAGAACATTCCTAGTGTCTTTGCGTACGTCAAAATAATATAAACAAAAGTACATGAACTGTTATGAAAATTTCACCTCAGGCTTACAAATATTAGTCCACCTATAAACATACTATAAACAATGTGTACTTTTGCATCAGATTTTTCAATTGATTACTTTCGACTAAAGTTCATGGTCATAGATAACTGGACATGAAAAATACGGTATACAGTGGCAGCGAAAATAATGATAATAAGGTTAATGTTGACAAAAGGAGAGAGAATTTATGTAGGTGGCAACAGAAAAAACGAAGGTGGTAATATATGTGTGTTAAAAGTCAATCTGAACGAGGTAGAATATTCTTTTCATTTAACATATTCGTTATTTCATTATGAACCTCTCATTCTAGTCTTACTATCTACTCCTCTTTAATACAGACCACTTTGTACTAGCCACTCACCTGACACCTTTTATAACCTTGAACTGACTTGTCGATTTTCCTACCCCACACTCTACAATTCTGTTATCATAAATCACCATCATTGTCTCCCGTTTTACAATATTTTCTAATCGATTTCAGCCTAGCACGTTTGTCACACAAATACGACTATTTATTTTGACACCTCCTCATAACTACTAATCTGTTATTCTACGTTAAAAATGTATCCGCCGCCGCATACCTGGCTATCTTTATTGTACCGACCACAAATATTATATTTTGTAATTGTAAGAACCTGAAGAGAAATTATTGAAAAGAATATTCTACCTCGTTCAGATTGACTTTTAACACACATATATTACCACCTTCGTTTTTTCTGTTGCCACCTACATAAATTCTCTCTCCTTTTGTCAACATTAACCTTATTATCATTATATACAATTGGTGGATGGTGGCTAGCAGTGGAATCCAGGATGCGCATTTCGTCCTAATTGGGACTCGTCAGCTGGATGTACCTGCATTTCTCAGTGAGTGATGATGTCCCCACCGAGGATCGAACCCAGTGCCCATAGTTTCAAACGCCAAAGCGTTATCCACTAGACCACTTGGGCCACGAGAGCCACCTCTTGTGCAACGGTCATATATTAATTATTGAATTGAATTTTTGATTTTCCCGTCGATTGATTGGACCGAAGTGTTCGGTCTCAGGTTGACATGTCGGCTTCTTGTGCAGATGCTTCGACGATGTCTGGGGATTTGATTTGTATACAATTGGTGGATGGTGGCTAGCAGTGGAATCCAGGATGCGCATTTCGTCCTAATTGGGACTCGTCAGCTGGATGTACCTGCATTTCTCAGTGAGTGATGATGTCCCCACCGAGGATCGAACCCAGTGCCCATAGTTTCAAACGCCAATAGTTTCGATCCTCGGTGGGGACATCATCACTCACTGAGAAATGCAGGTACATCCAGCTGACGAGTCCCAATTAGGACGAAATGCGCATCCTGGATTCCACTGCTAGCCACCATCCACCAATTGTATACAAATCAAATCCCCAGACATCGTCGAAGCATCTGCACAAGAAGCCGACATGTCAACCTGAGACCGAACACTTCGGTCCAATCAATCGACGGGAAAATCAAAAATTCAATTCAATAATTAATATATGACCCGTTGCACAAGAGGTGGCTCTCGTGGCCCAAGTGGTCTAGTGGATAACGCTTTGGCGTTTGAAACTATGGGCACTGGGTTCGATCCTCGGTGGGGACATCATCACTCACTGAGAAATGCAGGTACATCCAGCTGACGAGTCCCAATTAGGACGAAATGCGCATCCTGGATTCCACTGCTAGCCACCATCCACCAATTGTATATAATGATAATAAGGTTAATGTTGACAAAAGGAGAGAGAATTTATGTAGGTGGCAACAGAAAAAACGAAGGTGGTAATATATGTGTGTTAAAAGTCAATCTGAACGAGGTAGAATATTCTTTTCAATAATTTCTCTTCAGGTTCTTACAATTACAAAATATAATATTTGTGGTCGGTACAATAAAGATAGCCAGGTATGCGGCGGCGGATACATTTTTAACGTAGAATAACAGATTAGTAGTTATGAGGAGGTGTCAAAATAAATAGTCGTATTTGTGTGACAAACGTGCTAGGCTGAAATCGATTAGAAAATATTGTAAAACGGGAGACAATGATGGTGATTTATGATAACAGAATTGTAGAGTGTGGGGTAGGAAAATCGACAAGTCAGTTCAAGGTTATAAAAGGTGTCAGGTGAGTGGCTAGTACAAAGTGGTCTGTATTAAAGAGGAGTAGATAGTAAGACTAGAATGAGAGGTTCATAATGAAATAACGAATATGTTAAATGAAAAGAATATTCTACCTCGTTCAGATTGACTTTTAACACACATATATTACCACCTTCGTTTTTTCTGTTGCCACCTACATAAATTCTCTCTCCTTTTGTCAACATTAACCTTATTATCATTATTTTCGCTGCCACTGTATACCGTATTTTTCATGTCCAGTTATCTATGACCATGAACTTTAGTCGAAAGTAATCAATTGAAAAATCTGATGCAAAAGTACACATTGTTTATAGTATGTTTATAGGTGGACTAATATTTGTAAGCCTGAGGTGAAATTTTCATAACAGTTCATGTACTTTTGTTTATATTATTTTGACGTACGCAAAGACACTAGGAATGTTCTCTCGAATTAATTCCCATAGCATCTCTAGCTATGTGTTTGACAGGCAGGATCGAATTCCGTTTGAAAGGTTCTTTGATGGGATGAGATAGATAACTTTGAAGCCACTACTTCTGTTCACCTGGTGACCGCCAGCATCAGCCAAATGAGACAAAATAGAACCTCGTATAGATTTTATTTGGCCTTTCTCCGAAACATGAATGAAAGATTCATTATAATAAAAGTTTTTCTGTATTTCCCAACGAATGAAAAACAAAACGATATTGTTGTTCTTACTGACGTTTCGCTATTTAACGCTGCTAATAGCTTTCTCATGAATGAAAGATGTTCAGTTATAGATTTGTTGAGCTGTCTAATTATCATTATTATTGTTATTTTTAATCCAGAAACTCACTGTCATTGGTTAAAAATGTTTATATATAAATTTATGTAAATTAGAGCAAAGCCTGAAGAAGATCTATTTGAAAACATCAATAGTGTTCGTTTATATGTCTTGTTCTAATATTATCATTGGGAATGTTTAGAGATTTGAAATCATATTGTTATGTGTAATATACGCATTCTAAATGATAATCATAGCTGACCTACTATTATTATTAATTATTGCATCTTGTCTCACATACAATACACTTTCTGCTGTATAATTCTGGTTTGTTGTTATTAGGGGGGTTGGAGGCAATCGGGAGGAAGCGTCGTCTGATATAGGCGTATCTGGAATCTTGAAGGAACTCATGTCTCCTGCCTTAGATTCGAACCTGTGTTACGCAATGTTGTCTCCAGCCACCTGACAACAACATTCCTGAGTGCTTCAGTTTGGCGAGCTACCTGGTGGGAAGGTGGCCTCATTGTAAACCTGACTGAGAGAATTCAATCTATAGAAAAGAAAAGACTAGACACATCACACTTGTTAGTGTTCACTCAAAAAAAATTCCGATTGAAGGCATAATTGTTTATTGTGGTTGTTTTGAAATTACATAGTTTACTATGAATTTCGTAGGAACGGATGAGTTTTACGTTTTTCGGCCGGATATTTAAATATTGATTTCATGGACAATATCAGCTGGCTGGTGAAATCTAACCTAATTTGCATTGATTTTTATGAAAACTTGTCCATGAGGTGAACAGAATTAGTGTAGCTGTTGAACCTATCAACCCACTCCGAGAAACACTTTACTCATTTAAGAATCTGACGGATCCAGTCAGGTTAAATAATTAAATTTACTTAGTGCCATGAGAAGGCCTTCGATAGCGTTGATCGTGAAGTAATTTGGAAATTACTCGAGAACTACGACGTACCCCAAATATTCATCAACCTTACTCAACAGCTGTACGACAACGCCACATGTCAAGTGATCCACAACGGAAAACTCAGTAAGGCGTTTCGAGTAAACACAGGAGTTAGACAAGGGTGCTTATTATCACCAATGATATTTCCAATTGTGGTGGGTTGGATTATGCGTCAGATAGTGAGTGGGAAACGAGAAGACAGGAATATCCTGGACCGACCGATGTGAAGAACCTAGAAGACCTGGATTTCGCGCGTGGATGATTTATGTTTGATGTCACACAAAATCGAAGACTTACAAGCGAAAACCGACAAACTGATCGAAGAAGCAGCCGATGAAGGCAGGACTCCACGTGAACATAGACAAGACGGAGGTTATGAAAATGACCAACCAACCAACAAACAACAACAGCAACATCCAGCGCCAATCACCATCAACTAAAGGGATTTGAAAAGGGGTTACTTCATTCACTTAACCAGGGAGCATTGTCTCAAACTACAGGAGGAGCGGACGAGGATGTCAAATCGAGCGAGAATCGGAAAGGCGAGAAACACATTTATCAGCCTGAAACAACCAATCTGGAAATCTTCGTCACTCAGCATCACCAACAAAATTCGGATTTTCAATACAAACGTAAAGTCAGTTCTTCTATACGGATCAGAAACTTGGCGGGCGGGTCACAAAGAATATTTCCAACAGCCTGTTGCAGACCTTTATTGACAACTGTCCCTGCTCTATACTGAAGATCAGATGGCCGGAAAGAACCACCAACAAGGAATTATGGGAACAAACAAAGCAAGAACCAATCGCCCAACAAATATGCAGGAGAAAGTGGAGATGGATTGGACTTTCGCTGAGGAGACCGCTGGGTGACATCGCGCGTCAAGCCAATGCTCGACTGGAACCCGAAAGGGAAGCGGCGTGTGGGACGTCAGTGCAAGGGTGACATGGAGAAGATCGTGTGAAGAGGAGTTGAAAGAGTATGGACTAACATGGATGCAGGCGAAAAGTACAGCAGAGGACAGAAGAAAATGGAGACGTGCAGTTGAAGCCCTATGTTCCACTAGGAACCCAAGGGAGCAATAATAATAAATAATAAAGTGCCATGTAAGTACGTCGGTGGCACAGCGGTTAGGAGGCTCACCGACCATGAAAATGGTCCGGCGTTTGGTCTCCGGCCGATGCACTGCTTCACCTCACTAAGCCATAAATAATGCTGGTAAAGAGGAACGGTTGGGCATGAGGCTAGCAACCCCATTCTGTAAAATTAAACACCACTGCCACAGAAACTTCAATCCACTAGCTTGAAGCCCCCTTTGTTCCACTGGGAACGTGAAGGAAGAAAAAATGCTATATAACGACTATCATGTGATCCGCAACAGAAAACCCAATCAGTCACACGTTCGAAGTAAATACAAGAGTAAGACAAAACTGACTGGCTGCCTATTATCGCCGATGATATTCTTAATTATAGTGAACTGGATTATGTCAGATTGTGTGTGGGGAGAGGGAAGACAGGAGTACACTGGATTTACCAGAAGCTACTAAAAGATCTGGATTTATGTCTGATTTCATACAAACTCGAGTAGTAATATGCGAAAACCAACAAGCTAGCTGAAGGTGCAACAAAGACACGAATTCATGCGAATGCAGAGAAGACAGAGGTGATGAAGATAACTAACGAAGAACAACAACAAGAGAAGCACCAATCACTGCCTACAGGAGAAATTGGAAACGGTTTACTTGCCCCATTTGTCTATACAGAATCGTCTCAACTGCAGTCGACAACACTGATACACATGGCAAAACTCGTCAGAATTAGAAAAAGACAAGGTAGACTTCCGTCATTCTGAAATCAGTTTGAAAATCTGCTACATTCCGCATAACAAGCAAAGTTCCGATTTCCAACACAAACGTTAAGTTAGTTACTGCTTCTATGGGTCAGTAAAGTGGCTGGCGCATCACGATAAGCGTTTTCAACAGGCTATTGCAGACTTAATCAACAGATTTCTCCACTGGCTCCTTATTGAAGATCAAATGGCTAGTCAGAAGGAATTAATAGCAAGAAACTCTATCCGGGAGCGAACTAAAAGGTGAGAGCCGATCGCCCAACAAATATGGGAGAGAAAACGGAGATGTATCGAGCATGCATTGGGGAGGCTGTCGAATGACATCACACCCTCAGTGCAGGTGATTATTCGAGTGGGACCCGAATGGGGACCGACTAGCTGGGCATGCATCATATGGGGGTGTCGTGCGAGAAGGAGATGAGTGACTCTCTGCAAACGTGGGGCCAGACGAATAGGACCTGGGAGGATAGGACGAAGTTGAGATGTGTTGGTGAACCCCTATGTTCCAGTCGGAACTCAAGGGAACAATAATAATGCATCTAACGACTGTGAGATCAGATATATGGATTAAACTAGCTGAATCAGAGTCGATTAGGTCAATCAGCATATAAGAACTTAGCTGGATCTACAATGATTGATTCTGCTTGGTTAAGTAATCTGAAAACAAAGTTAACCAATACCTTGCGATCACGCAATAGGGTGGGACAGTGTTAAAGCATTAAAAAGTCATATAGTTAGGTGAAAGGAAAGATTAATCATTGAGTCTTTGTCTTATAGTGTTATATACCAACATCAACCAGTGTATTGCTTACTAGCCAGATAATCGAACTGATCTGAACACTGAACTGCTGCATCTCTCATTCGGGGTTGAGTTCATTAGCGATGTACTCTGTTCGATTCATCTCAGAGAGCCGAATCTGCCCGAACCACTCGAATTATGCAATTTTCGAGTTGTGATTTCGATTCTATGTATTATCATTTCGCTTAAGCAGCTACTCAGAATTATGGTACATAGCAGATTGACCTTTATTCAGATGACCGAAGTGGCCCTCTGGCGTTTGGATCATTTCTATTTAGTAGTGTCCAATTACTTATATCATTCAGTTAGGAGTATTATTATTGTTTCCTGTAATTCCTAGAGGAACATATGGTTTTAGTCGCACGTCTCCATTGCGTTCGATTCTCTGTCAAAGGTTTCACCTGACTTCACGTCTGCCTACATACTTTCATCTCCCCTTCGCATCATATTCTCCTCCATGTCACCCTCGAACTGGCGACGACCGATTCGTCGCCTTCCACTCGGGTTCCACTGAAGAAATGGCCTGACGTGTGATGTCACCTGATGGTTGAGTGAAGTCAGTTGTTGATGAAGGTCTGTAGTTTGTTCAAAGTACCCTTCGTGACACGAAGCCAAGTCTCTGACTTCACATTGGAGTTGAAAATCCGGATCTTATTTTTGAAGATGAGTGCTGTTGACCTCCACACAGACTTAAGAGTAATGAAAGCTTGTCTTGCTTTTCCGATTCTGGCTTTGATATCCTTGTCGGTTCCGCCTGTAGTTGAGACGATGCTTCCCAAGTGGGGTAGGTACAGGAGGTTGTTTCTTTCAGGTTTCTCCCATGTATGCTGGCTGAATGTTGTCTGTTGTTGTTGTTGCTGTTGGCCAGGAACCTTCATCAGCTTTTTTTTCTCTATTTACTCTTGAAGGCCTATCTTTGATGCTTCTTCTATCTCCAACTTGTTGCTTTTTACTTGGATATCTTCCAGTTTGTGGGAAATCAGATATACGTCATCGGCGAAATCCACATCCTCCAAGCTTTTGTGTAGGTCGATTTTATGCCTGTCTCTTTGCTGCTCACTGTGTGCCTGTCGCATTATTCAGTCAACCACCCGTAATCAAGAAAATCATTGGGAATAGTAGGCAGACAGCTTGTCTTACTCCCGTTTTCACTTCGAAGGACTCCATGAATTTCGCGTTGTGGATTACTTGGCATGTAGCATTGTCGTACAACAGCCAGACGTATATGCCATCTTAAATTAATAATTGATTCTCTGATTGTCATTTTTAGTTTGAAGAAATGATAGTGAAATTTCACCTCGAGTTGTGCAGTCGAAAAACTGACAGTGTGTTTCCGCCATATCTCAACATAATATATATGTATATATATTATATATAAAGTAACATATAGTAGTAATAATACTAATACATATATATATACATGTATATATATTAGTATTATTACTATTTCCTTGGGTTCTGAATGGAACATAGAGCTTCAGCAACAAATCTTTATTTTGTCCTATTGTCTACTGTCCTCTTTAGTTGACTACACGTTCGACTATGGTCTGTCATTTCCTCCTCACTACACGATCTCCACCATATCACTCTCGATCGTCCAACTCGTCATTTCCCATTTGACGTTCATTTGAGCGATGACCTGGCTGGCGTACGATGTCATTCAGCAGTCTGTTGAGAATATGCCCAATCAATCCATCTCCAGTTTCTCCTACATATTTGTTGAGCAGTCAGTTCTCGCTTGTTGGTTTGCTCCTATAGTTCCTTTCTGGCTGGCCATTCAATCTTCAAAACAAGTTCTGTTATCAAAGCGTTAAATGTTTGCATTGTACGTATTATGCAATGAACACAAGTATTACTATTGCTATTTGTTAATATTATTTGTAATATCATTTATCTATTATTTCAGAAATCCACTTGAAATCTGCTAATAAGTTATTTATGAAGCAGTTTTGTAATCACTCAGGTATGTGTGTGTGTGCCAGTAATTGATACGGAGTTCGTGTTCACATATTAATCAATTCTTTTTGTTAATAATAATAATAATAATAATAGCAGCTTTATTAGGGACATGTGTTCTAGGTAGTGGTCATCCATCTACCCGGGTTTCGAACCCAGGACTTCTTAGTTTCAGGGCAAGCTTATATACCATTACGTCATTGGGACCAGACTCACTGGCCAGTCCATGAGTTCTTACTTCTATCAGTTTTTTTGATTTTAGGACAACCACCAACCAATGTCATTGGGTGAGTATTTGTCCTCATATCCTACCTAGTGGACCCTGCTTGTAAGGAGTTCTCACTAGAACTCCAGTCAACTTTGTCCTTTGAGGGATTAGATATTTAGAAAAAAAAACAAAAAACGTGAGCAAAGAATATCCTTTTCAATAATTTTCTCTTCTTGCTCTGCAATAATATGCGTATATGTTTATATACACAAAACATTCTAGAATAATCGTCATTGAAAATATTGGTGTTTTTAAATAACAAATCGATAGTTTCTAGAATATTCTATGTATATAAACATATATACATATATAATTGTAGAGCCAGAAGAGGAAATTATCGACAAGTAGATTCTTTGCTGAACTATTTTGATTTTTCTAAATGTCTAAATGAATACTTTCGGTATACTGAAATGTTTTGAGCAACATTTTTCTGATTCGTCTACCTTCCTGTTAGAAGGTAGGGCCTCAAGCTTTGAGACTTCAGTTGCGATGGCATTATTTATGCTGTGTTGAATCGCTGGCTCCATGCCCAGCCTCGCCTATTAACTGAACATGCTGTGGGCTTAGCGAGTGCTCTGAGCGGGAACCGAAACCCGGACCACGTGTGTGGTTGGCGATCATTCTACCACTGAACCACTGATGACCCTATCTAAAAGTCAAGATGCGGGAGATTGAGCCTGAGACATCTGGCATGCGAAGTGAACACTCGATCACTCAGCAACATCCCCACTTGCTAGATATGTCGAAGTTTCAAGTAACTTACCTCTTTAATATCGGTCAGTTCACGTAGAATCGATGATAGCTCAATCTTAGACGAGTTAGTTAGCCATTGGGCATTTTGAATAGCCTGACTAGGTGGATAGCCTTACTGACTGATATGACTGATTACCAGCTATTTAAGTCAGTCATTGTCATTTTGTCTGTTACTTATTGTGCCAAGCATGTCATCTGCATATTCATAGTATAACTAATTATTATTATTATTATTACTTTGAGTTCCGAGTAAAACTTCAGGCTTCAACAACACATCTCCACTTTCTTCTATTTTCTGCCATCCACTTCATCTGCGTCCACGATTGCCCATAATCTCTCAGCTCTTAGTCCTCCAACTTACACGATCTCTTCCATGTCACCATTGCACCGATGACCCACTCGACCCACTTCCCATTGGTGTTCCACTCGACGGCCTAGCGCACGATATCATTCAACGACCTGCTCACCGTATGCCCAATCAATCCAAATTCCATTTCTCTTACATATTTGTTGAGCGATTGCCTCTTGGTTAGTTTGTCACCAGCTGGAGTCTTTTGTTACCAATTCTTTCTGTCCATTTAATCTTCATTATGACATTGACATCTTCATCCGTCACTTCCGCCCGTGGTTGAAACGATGCTGGCTGACTAGATAGGGGAAGCCAGGAAGTAACCTTTGTCATATCTCTCCCTATGATGGCGATTGTTACTGTTTGTTGTTCTTCTTGTTGGTTGGTTGCTTATCTTCATCCCTTACTCGTTCTCTGGAGTTCATCTGGAGTCCTGTCTTCGCTGTCTGCCAGCATGTTTAGCAAGCTTTTTGGCTTTCACCTGCAAGTCTTCAAGTTTATGCGACATTAAACCTATATCATCCACGCGTGAAATCCAGATCTTCTAGAATTTGCTTATTGGTGGTCCAACATACTCCTATCCTCTCACTCCACATGCACAGTCTGACGCATAATGCAGTCCACAACAATTAAGAATATCATCGGTGATAATAGGCAGCCAGCCTTGCCTTTCTCCTGTATTCACTTCGAACGCTTCGCTGAGTTTTCCGTTGTGGATCGCCAGGCACCTACCTGGCTTTGTCATAAAACAGTTGAATGAAGTTGACAAAGACTTGAGGTACGCCGTAGTGTTGCAGTAGTTTTCAAATTACGTCTCAGTCAATGCTGTCTGTCGAAGGCCTTTTCAAAGTCGACGAAGTTGAGGTAGAGATTTGACTGCCATTCTATGCTTTGTTCGATGACGACACGTACAGTTGCAATTTGATCACCACACTGTTTGCCTTTCCTGAATCCAGTTTGTTCCGGTAAGCTGGAGGGGTCCTCTGTCCAGTAGCAGCCTTTCCAGCCAGCTTCCTACATTGTATGGATATTCCACGTCCCCATTCTCATTCTTGTTTTCATCGAGAGAAGACACATTGGCTGACTGGCTTCCCGAAGCTTGGATTTCACCAGCTTGCTGTGTCATTTCTCCTCTCCGACTCGAGAGAAGAATAAGATAGCTATTTGAAGTTTTTGTATTTTTAATATATTTTCTGTGCGTTAAAGTTTCTCTGTAGGTTTGATAGGTTTAGTGGTGTGGGGTTGCTAGCACCCCCCTAAACATCCCTCTTTACCCTGGCTTGGGGCCGGCTAGAAATCTAGCGAGCTGGTAAACTTGGCTAGTTCCATAATATAAATGTTAAAGGCGAATTTTCACTTCAAATAACCCACTGTATTTCCAGAATAATTTGGAATCTTTTTTTCTTGATCATTAATTTAGGTTTGAATGGTCAATGTTCATTCAATAATTCAATAGAATATCATGATTTATCTATTCAGTGTTCTTATAATGGTACTATGAAACAATTTTAGTAAGTTTCCCAATAACAAACAAATTGTAATTGAATAAACACTAATACACAGCAAATGAAAATGGATCGATACCACGCTCACGGTCAAGCGAAATAACCTTGAGTAACCAATCAAAATCGCCTATCATAAAAATGGTATTTGTTATGTAGGAAAGTTTACGGGATATGATTTCAAGTGGATATATGTCTTTTAGATGCTGGGAAAATGTGTCCCGCTTTCTTCTAGGTACTGTTAATGATATATTAAACCACTTTGTGCGCAGGAATTCATTTTAGAAGGTGAACTATCTGATTGATTGATTGTTCCAGGTTATTTTGATGAGTCACTAAGTGTCATATTGATTCTTTATAATTACCGAATAATCATATTGATTGTGTGATGCTTGAAGATGTTTTTATTGATAACATTTAACATTCTTGTTGTTGTCAATAATGCGGTCCAAGATATACTTCTCGTCGTTTTATGAGCCTAATATATACTTATTGTATACTCCTGAGATATGATATCCACCAATGGGAGTCAAACTCGTGATGCATCACTGGGATCAAATAAAATTGATGTGCCGTTGGTTTCGGTCCCAGTGACTCAATGGTATATGCGTTCGTGCAGTAATCTGAGGGTCCTAGGTTTGATCGCTGATGGGGTTCTGGAGTAGTTGTGTACTGATGAAAAGTCTCCTGAAGAAGGGCGAAACATCCCATACTTTCAGAGGAGAGAAAAAGATATTTCATTGTGAAATTTGCATAACATTCAGTAGTTTAACTCTCCGAACTTCATAAAATCATACCCTAAGCTAGAGAAAAAGCGAAATTCAAAGAAACTATAACAAACAGAAAAAATATGGAGAAGATTTGTGACTCAGATGGATGATTTTGATGTAGTTGTGTTCTCCGAGCTAGCTGGATGGTTTATTTGCGAAGCTTTCATTGCCCCACTAGAATGTCAACCACTCCCTCACTCATATCGCTGTATACAGATAACCACGGACATCAATTCGACTGGAATAACGTTCAAGTATTAGTCAGAGGAAACACCAAGAATGCTGGGGAATTTTGAGAAGCGTGTCTGGTGTTCCAGTGAATCTTCAGTCAATAGATACATTGATATAGACAAAATTTATCCATCGATAAGAAGGAAATTTAATACAAAAAGGGTCATACTTCAGGTCAAGGAAACAATCAGTAGCAATACAAGTAGAGAATTCTAAAATCTGACTACAAATTGAAGTGTACGCTAATGATTTTGACTAGTAGGGCAATGAAAGTTCCGTAAATGAACCATCCAGCTCAGAGAACACAACTACATCAAAAACGGAAAAGTACAGTGGAAACAGAGTGACTGCATCAACAGCACTGCTAATATAAACTCATTAGTAGATAAAATCACTCAGTGTTTGATAGGATCCCACATATTTTGGTATTGACTGTTTAATCTTGCATATATGGTATGTTATCATTCTCACACATTTTGGTAGTGACTGCTAATCTTGTATATATGGTATATTATCATTCCCACACATTTTGTTACTGACTGTCAACCTCGCACATATGGTATATTATCATCTCTCACGCACTTTGTTATTGGCTATTAAGATAAATTATTTCAAATCCTGTTAGCTGTCCATATTGTTGTAAAATGTATAAATACCATGGCTTTCTTTATCGTTGTTGCACTTCAATACACAGTCACAGTCCAGCCTTTGTCTTTTGATATTTGCGTGCTTGACTAAATCGGAAGGTACGACAAGCAGATAGGCAGATTAGTTCAGGCGCAGACAGAGCAAGGTGAAAACGTCTTCATTCAATACCCTACAGTTATAACAGTGTTAATATAGACCAAATTTACCAATTTTTTTTTCCTTCACGTTCCCAGTGGAACATAGGGCTTCAAGCTGAAGGCTTGAAGTTTCTGTAGCAGTGTTTATTTTTACAGGATGGGGTTGCTAGCCTCATGCCCAACCTTTCCTCTTTACCAGCTTTATTTCTGGTTTAGCGAGGTAAAGGAGTGCGTCGGCCGGGGTTCGAACCCCGGACCATGTGCATGGTCGGCGAGCGTCCTAACCGCTATGCCACCGACTAATGAAAGGCAAATCATGTAAGTAGAAAGTACAATATCCAAGTCAATAAAAAAAATGATCAGTACAAATGTAAATCATCTATCAATAACGAAGATGATTACAAGGAGACGCAATCCTACCATTCATGGAAAATTCAAATCAGTTCATTTTATGCTAAAACTTGCGCTGAAGTTGTTGTTCAGACGAGGGACGACGAAATCTTCGCAATTAAACCGCCAACCAGCTCCACAGAGAACACCAATTATTCCAATATCATCCATCTGAGCTACAAATCTTCTCTATTATTTCAATCAATACTATTATACCATCAGGCTATCTTGCTTGCTTTCTTGATTAGTATCAGTTTATTTCATTATAACCTGTTTTATTTGCAAAAATTGCCAATATAGTTGTGAATATGTTTCACTTATTAGGGCAACTAGCTACTTTTCATTGACACGTACAAATAGACATTTTTCTTAAGTTCCATTTTATCGATAAAATCATCTTTCTGACTTCTTTCTTCTGTCTTTTTTTAAAGTGACCGCCAATTAAACTGTCAATGGATTAAACAGAAATACAGACCACCGGTTATTTTACATCGTATTACTGAATCACAAATGGTGATAAGGAAAACAGTCAAAGTTGGGAGTCATTCTATGTCAGAAGCAAATTGGAAGCGCATTTGCCCATTAGGATATTATCGTGAAATGTATATCAATACAACTGAGGTAAGAGTAATATGATGAATATTATTCCCTTGGATTCCCAGTGGAACATACAGCTTCAACAACACATCCCCACTTTCTTCTATCTTCTGCCATCCTCTTCAGCTGGATAGTTCCATGATTCCACATATAATCTCTCATTTCCTCCTCCAACTCACACGATCTCCTCCATGTCACTCTCTCACCAACGACCCATTCGTCGCTTCCTATTGAGACCCCAGTCTAGCAATGCTCTGCATCGAGCGCGATGTTATTCGACAGCCTCCTTGACATATGCCCCATCAGTCCATCTCCAACATATTTTTTGAGCGATTGGCTGTCGCCTGTTGGTTTTTTCTCAGCCAGAGTTTCTTGTTTTTGCTAATTCTTTCTGGCTGTCAGGCTGGCGATTTGATCTTCAGTATAGAGTTAGCGGAAGAGGCTGTTGATGAAGGCCTATAACCTGTTGGAAATCCTTTTCGTTACACGCTGGCAGAGTTTCTGACCTATAAAGAAAGACAGATATAACATGGGTGTTGTAAATCTGAATCTTGTTGTTTTATGCTGGCTGGCTGGCTGGCTGGCTGGCTGAATGCAGATGATTTCCAAGCTGGCTTCAGGTTAATGAAGGCTTATCTCGCCTTTCTGATTTTGGCTGGCTGGTTTCAACATCTTCATCCATTCTGACTACCTGTAGTTGAAACTATGCTTCCTGGCCATATAAGTGAAGTCAGGAAGTAACCTCTGTTAAATCTCTTCCGTTGATGATGATTGGTGCTGGTTTTTGTTGTTGTTGTTTTCGCTGTTCGTTGGTTGGTTATCTTTATCACCTCCGTCTTCTCTATGTTCACCTGGATGAGTCCTGTCTTCACTGACTACCTGCTCCTTAGGTCATCTTTTGGCTTTCGGCTGCAAGTCTTTAAGTTTGTGTGGTATTATACATAAATCATTTGCGAAATCCAGATCTTCTAGAGTCTTCTCATTGGTTAGTGCAGCGTATTCCCGTCTTCTAACTCCCACTTCACTGTCTGACGCATAATCTAGTCCATCAAAGCTAAGAATATCAGCGTTGATAATAGACAGCCTTGTCCTACTCCCCGTATTATCTTCGAAAGCTCTGGGTTTAGCTGAGTTTTCCGTCGTGGATATGGAGTATATAAGAATAATATGGATTGTTTGAATTCGCATGAGTTTTAGGGATTTCGTCTATTAGCTAATTGTCTCTTCATTATTTCTAATAGCTAATTTAATTACATTCTAATTAGATTTTAGATTCGTGATCTGTAATTTACCTAGTTTAAGAATTACTGCTGATTGCCTCTAATCATCTAGTACCAACATTTCAAGTATTAGATTGTCGGAATTTGGTTTGATTGGTTTCAGGATTTCATCATGAGCTCACATCGGTTAGAGAACCATTATGAAACCAACAGAGGTTCTAGACAGCTGTTTCGTCCCATTTCAAGACTGTTCATCCTTACACACCCACCACAGAAGTTGGCAGCCGAAATCTTTGAGTCACAAGGCGAGCTTGTAAGCCATTAAACCAATGGAACCAGATCGAATGTTCAGTCCATGAATTCCAAATTCTCCCAATTCACGATATAGTGTGATCACTAGCGAACGTCTTTGAGTGCATGTATTTGTCCTCACACCCGACCTTCTTCTGCACCCTACTGGTCACGACTTCTCACTAGAACCGTAGGTTATTACCTACCTGAATAGGGCAAATCGCTAGTGAGCATCTCGTTGATATTCAAATGTTGGTTTGTAGGGATTTGATTGATTGGTTACCCTGCACGACCAGTAGGGTGCAGCAGGTCAGGTGTGAAGACAAATACTCGCCGAAGACATTGGATAGCGGTCGGGCTGTGTTTTGAATTGAAAAACGTTGGGATTCATGGACTGGTCATTGGATCGGTCCCACTGGCTGAATGTTCTACAAGCTCACCTTGTAACCAGAAGGTGTGGGGGGTTAGAACCTTGACAGTGGGTGAGTACTGATGAGGAGTCCTAAACTACGCTGACGAAACGGCTGGTTGTCCATTACTCCCAGGTGGTTTTCCAAAGGTTCTCTAAACGATGTCAGCTCATCATGAAATCCTGTAACGAACAAATCACACTGCACCATGATAGCAAGCCAACTAGCCTGTAGGTGTCCACATTGCAAACTTGACTGATAGAATTCAGTCTTTACCAAAGACAGGACTAGACATTACACTATTTACTGATTAGCATTCAGTTAAAAAAGGGAAGTATAGTTACAAGATGTTGTATACTATTTATTGACTGATGTAAGTAATTCAGGCAATTTGAAGTGATTTGGCGAATTCGCCGCACCTCTGGTAAAATATGCTTCAGACGAGCGAAAAAGGCCGTCTGATGTCTAGATCATTTAAATCTGCCCTTGCCAACAAACACTACTGGTTGATGTGAGTTGTCTGCAATTACGCACATTAACCAATCAGTCAATCAGAAGTATTCAGTATCATGAATTTGTACTGGAACGTCTACAACAAACTGCATACTTTCATCAACGGCTGCCTACCTCGCTGCAGTGGATGTCAGAAGGCCAGAAAGGATAATCAATATGAAAATCTGACAGGCAGCGAACCAGTCAAGGACTTATCGATCAAGAAACAATCAGAAGTAAGTGTGGACTGATTGGATACACGCTGAAATGGCAGTTGGATGACGTTACAACGCACACCATCGAGTAGAATCTAGTATTATTCTTCAGTGTTATAAACACTAGTGTAGTTATGCTCTCTAAACTGTGGATGACATATTTGCAAAACCGTCATTGCCTCATTTTAGACGTCTGCAACTCAAGCTTCAATAAAAAAGATGTCTGTTTCTACGAATTGATCACGGATGGATATCAGTTAGACAACCATTGAAAAGCACCCAGGGAGTACTGGACAGCTATTTCATCCTAGTTTGGCAATCATCAGCAGTACTCACCTATTGGGGTTCGAATCCAGCAACTTCCGGTTACAAGGCTAGCGAGCTCGTATACCATTCAGCCACTGGGATCCATTTCAGTGGCAAGCCCATGAATTCTAACTTCTACCAAATCGTGATTTAACGCGATCTTAACTAATGTCGTTGGCGGGACATCCATCCTCACACGTGACTGGGTGGACCTCACTGGTCATAAATTCTCACTAGTGACCGGAAGGTCCTGGATTCAAGCCCCAGTGGGTGAGTACTGCTGATAATTGCCAAACTAGGATGAAACAGCAGCTGTCCAGTACTCCCTGGGGCTGGTTTTCAATAGTTCTCTAACTTTCTTTCTTTCTTTTGATTACAGCTTGATTCCACACTGTATTTTTGGTAGAAGTATGGAATTTTCAGCATGGATATCGGTAGCCCAAATTATGCAGGCCGACCATAGACATCAGGTGTGCGTCGGCGTGTACTCGAACTTCGGACCATAAGCATGGTCGGCGGCGAGAGTCCTAACCACTGTGCCACCGACGCACAACTGATATCAATTCGTGATCAGCTTGTAAAAACAAAACTTACCCTTACAAACCAAACTATAGAAAGTTGTCTGTTTCACCTGATCTACAAGTATTCGCCATCTTTGTAAACATTTTCAGTTAGACAAACTACCTCTGTAATGTTTTTGAATATATAATCATACTTAAATGTCAAGTGTCACAACAATTGATGATATATACAGAAGAATTCATAGGATGTATAGAACTTGGAGGGGAATAAGAAATAATAGGATCACTTGGCGAAAGTTACGTAACATTGTGTGAAATTTGACTACACAGAATTTAATATTGCAATCGAAAGAGGTGATAGCTAAGCATGGGAAAAACATTCACTGACCATTCTCCACTGTCAATTCACCTTCATAACTTTACTGACTTACTTGCACTCTTTGCAGCTTAACACTCTATGCCTAACCTCACTATTACTCATCATATTATGCCACCTAAGACGGCAGATAGAGCTCAAACATCCTTGGTGAAGAATAGCTAGGCTTTTCAGATTTATCACCTACAATGGCCATGTCTGACAACTTTAGAGGAGGACAGGGCAAACTGTTCCGTTGTATACACTTCTTTTGGTCGATAGTCAGGTATCACTTCTACGCTAGAGATGATGTAGGTTGGTAAATAACCCGTGGTAATTTTGTATCCGTGCTGAGATTTCTTCAGCACATAGTCCACTGGGTGTTTGATGTAACTTCCCAAATAAGTTGAGTGGCCAACATGGTCTATCGCTTGGCTGTATATTTTTATGCTAGTAGTCGGTGCATTCCAGTCCTGCAGTACCATCGTATTTATGATAGGAGCAAACCGCAAACCAAACATTCGAAGATTTCTGCTCAAAGTGTTCAGAAGATTCTGCATTTTATTGGCATCTTCACTCTTGGGGTGACATCACCATCCGCACAATGTAGCTCTATATGACTGTACTCCGGCAACAAGTCAATTCCTAAATCGCTGAAGTCAGTGAGGATTTATTCCATCAGTACATGCACGATGATGGTCACCAGTAGTAGTCATCACTTCAGATGACAACTCTCCATAAGCTGTTGCGTGGCTTTTCAGTTCAAGTTGAAAGCCTTAATTCCTGCGACGCACTTTCTCAGCACTCCCTCACGATCAAATACTCCCATAACACTTCTCTGTTTATGGAGTTTAATTCTGCCTTCAGGTCAAGAAATATGGCAATTGTTGGACACCGATAAGTATGCCCAATTTCCGAAATCGGTCACAGGGTGAATGTGTGATTAACACACCCTCTCCTTGACCTAAACCCTAGTTGGTTTTCATGAGTCCTTTCCTCTAGAACACCACATATTCTAAGCATGATTACTAAAGCCAGAAGTTTAGATAGTTAGTATATTAGTCAATCTAATCCCTTTATAATTATCATAAGAAGACTTGTCTCCTTTCTTGTAAACTGGGATAATCAGTGACTTAGAGCAGTCTAAGAGAACGATTCATGATTCCCAGACACTAACTAATATCCTAGTTAACATTGGTCACAGTTCGTTACCAACTTTCTTGAGCACCTGTGGAGTCATTCAATCGGTTCTACTGCCTTACCCCGTTTAAGATTAGAGGCAGCTTTTGTAACCCGAAGCACAGATGGACGACAGATATCTACATACCACTTAGGTAGGTGTCGGATGCTAGACAAGCCGGATTTCGTTGAAGTGCTCCTCGAAGTGTTCCCTCCAAAGTTCCAGTCGTCTAGCCTGAGAACTAATTGGGGCTTCACTTTACTTCAAGATTGTGACACTTATCATTTGTCTTTTGCAGCCTGTTTTCCTAATAAACCCAAAAATTTGTCTTGTTTTTCCTGTCACCAATGCTTTTTCCATCTCTTTCAACTTTTATGGGCCTTCAGCTTACGAAGAGATCCCTACTGAGTAGACTTAAACCAGGATGAAACAGACGTTCAGTTCCAGATAGTCCTCTAAATGATCTTGTCTCCTGACGAAACTAACTACCAGAAAACGAATTTCTAGAAATTTCTTTTAAAAATACTTTAACCAAAAATATTACGTTAAAAGTATACGTGTAACAACAGAAGACAAGGGCTGGCAACAGATCGTTTTATTACGAAAATCAACACGTATTTATATATATTTTATATGCATTAATAAGGCTTATGCAAGCAGAAAAAGGCAGTCTTCTGATTGGTTGTTTCTCGGAAGTTAAGCAGACAAACACAGTCTTATGATTGGTTGTGTTCGATATTTCTCGGAAAGTAGAGCCATCTATCTGCGAATCATATTTGTCCACATTTAGGTTTGCTGTGATTGGTTGTTGAAACAGCCTTGTTCACGGTCAATATTAGTGACCTAGACATTAACGTAGATTAGTGCCAACCAATCGGCTAGCAGCCTGCTCTCACCACACTCGTCCCCCCGTCAAATAGCTTTGTGCGCAGACGTTCCGACCTTCTGGGTGCTACATCCTCTAGTTGAGGATTGTTACTGACCGGCTTGTCCCACTGTACCCATCTTTGTAGCTGACTGGCGTTAACTCGTTTCTGTTTATCACCTCTTCGGATGGTATATACTTGACCCCGTCTTTTTGTGATTGTGTATGGTCCTTCCCACTTTGGAAGGAGTTTCCGTGAACCTAGCCCGCCTCCAACTGTATATCTCCTGTCTCTACACTTCACTTGGTCCCCGACTGCAAAAGTAATGCACTGCGTCCTTTCTTTCATCTGAGACTTCGTGACATCACTGCGCTGCTTCCGTATTACATTCTTGACTGCCTCTTTCCTCTCTGCTTTTAATTTCGTCGTACTCCACTTTTGGTGCATGGGCCAGGTCTCATTGTGTACCGGTAATCGTGGTTTTCTGCCATACATCAGTTGGAAGGGTGACTTCTTCGTTGTTTCCTGAGTGGTAGCCCGATGTGTTAGTAAAATCAGTGGAAGCTCCGTTTCCCAGTTCCCGCCCTTCGAAGCCAGCCACTCTTTCAGTGTACGGTTGTTTCTCTCCGTTAGGCCATTCGTTTGTGGATGGTATGGGGTCGTTCTGATCCTCTTGATGCCCAGCTGTTGCAAACGGGAAGTAAACTCTTCACTCTCGAAACAGGGACCTTGGTCTGTCAGTATTGTCTTCGGTACGCCGTGGTCTGCAACAATGTGTCTAACTACTGCATCTGTCACGGTTCTTGCACGTTGGTCTGGGATTGCTACGGCGTCTACCCATCGTGTCGCGTGTTCCGTCATCACCAAGAGGTACTGATTACCATTGGATGTCTGAGGAAATGGACCCATGACATCTACGGACCACAAGTCACCTATCGCGGTAACTGGAATCGACTGAAGTGGTGGTCGTATATACCGGTCACCTTTCATCAGCTGGCACCGTGGACATCCAAGTACGTATCTTGCTACGTCTTCTCTCATACCTGGCCAGTACATACTTTGTCTTAGGAGGTCGGTCGTTCTGGCCACGCCTGTATGCGCTAGCTGGTGACATTCTTCTATCATGTCGTGGCGCGACGATTGAGGTATGACAGCCAGCCAGCTTCCGTCGTTCTCTCGCCAGGTCAGAGTCCCGTAGGCATTCACTCTGAGTCGATCCCTCTGTCTGAGTAGTGTGGTTAGCTCCTTACTCGCCGTAGTTTGATCCACTTCTATTCCGTTGGTGATCACCTGTATTACTGTATTCAGCGTATCGTCCAACCTCTGCCTACGTGCAAGTCTTAGTGGGTCTTGTTCTACTGCATGCACTCCGTAAGCGACCTCGGGCAACTCAGACTCATCTTCTGGTCTCGATAACAAATCTGCCAAGACATTTTCACTTCCAGGAACGTGTGAGATCGTAAAATCGTACTCCTGAAGACGCAACATCCACCGTGACAACTTCCCCCGTGGGTCTCTCGCTGTCTTCAAAAATTGTAGCGGCTTATGATCAGTTTCGATGTGGAACCGCCGGCCGAGTAAATAAGGTCTCCATTTGTCGACTGCCCATACCATTGCTAAACATTCTTTCTCTATCGTTGAATACTTTCTCTCTGTGAGGGTCAACACCCTACTGGCATACTCAACGATTCCCTCGTCCTGTCTTAGGACCGCACCTATAGCGTAGTCACTGGCATCTGTGCACACTGTGAACTGTCTTCCTGGCACAGGTAGTTTTAGCGTCATTTGTTGGTGGTCGAGCAGCTGTTTAATTCTGTCGAATGTCCTCTGCGATTCTTCCGACCAAACAAACTTTGGCTCACCTAGTAGCCTGTATAGAGGGGCTGCTATCTCATTGAAGTTCTTCACGAAGCGACTATAAAACGCTGCTCTACCCAAGAATTGTCTCAGTTTTCTCTTTGAATTCGGGGCTGGAATCGTTTTAATCGTCAAAATTTTCTCCGGCAGTGGTTTAATCTCACCATTTCCCACTTTATGTCCCAACAGAGTAACATTCTTTTTGGCTATCTGAGACTTGGTTTTGTTGACGCGTAGTCCAAACTCTTCGATGCGTCGCAGCACGGCTTCTACATGGTTGACGTGATCGTTTTCGTTTGACTGTATATGACGAGATCATCACCATAAACCTCCACGTTTTTCAAGTTCTAAGTAATAGCTTCATCAGTCGTCTGAACGTAAACGGTGCACCTGCTAGTCCAAACGGCATGCGTTTAAATCGATATTGTGTCTGACCCACGATGAAAGCCGTCTTATCTCTATCACCTTGTTTTATCGGTATCTGCCAGTATCCTGAGCGAAGATCGAGAACCGAAAACACATTCGCACCTTGTAGGCGATCTAAGTTTCTACCACTGTTGGCATGGCACACGGTCTTAACTCTGTCATACTGTTTAACTGTCGAAAATCAACACAGAATCTATACTTCCCATTCGCTTTTTTTACTAACAGCACTGGAGAGTTGTACGGGCTATCAGCTTCCTCAATAATATCATCTTTTAACATCTCTTGCACTTGTCGCTCCACTTCGCCTTCCAGATGACATGGAACTCTTCGCGTTAAAAATGACCTTACTTTCGGATCACTTAACGGAATTTCATGATTCACCTTATCGCAATAACCGTATGGGTCGCCATCTCCAGTGAACAGATGATCGTATTTATTAATTAACTCTGTCACATTGTGTACCGTCGACAGCTTAATCGCTGCTATCTCGCTGGTCTCATACATGTTGATATGCCCGTATTTCGTGATCACCACGTTCGCTTGCGTGTCGATTATGGCACCAATCTCACGCAGAAAATCCGCTCCTAATATCGTTCGCTGTAGTTCGGGTACAACAATGAAAGGAAACGTCACCTCGCAGCCACCAACAACGACCGTACAGTTCGATCTACCCGTGATACGCAACACATACCCGCCTACTGTTTGTACTGTCAATGAACACGGACTAACACTCTTACATAAATTCTTATCTATTAACGACACGGCCGCTCCTGTATCTATCAAACATACTACTTCTCGATCATTCACTCGCAACTTCGAATACAGAGCGCCTTTCTCAATAGCCCCCACTAAATCTAGGTTCATACGAAAGAAAGAACAAGCATTATACCGTCTGAAATTTTTTCTTTTTCGCCTTTCTGGGCAGTATCTTCTCCAGTGTCCCGGCTTACCGCATTCAAAACACCGGTCTTTTCTATCAGCCAACTTTAACGCCGCCACTTCCCGCTGCAATGCTTCAATTTTTTGCTCATATTCGTTTGGTTTTGGTTGGTCTATAGCGGCTACCGTTGTGCTCAGCAGCTGTCTGGTCACCTTCGCCAGCTCACTAATATCCATCGGCTGCGTTGCGTTAACCAGTTTTAATCGCTGAGAAATGTGGTCGGGGACACTCTCGATGAATTGGGAAGACAGTAACTGCGCTTCTGATTCTTCATCTAAAGTGGGAAGCGCGCGTCGAAGTAGATTAGTCAGTTTCACCGCCAACACTAGCGGGTCTCCATCAGGTCCAAGCTTCATTGACCGGAACTGCTGCATTGCTAGCTGTCTGTCTGTTTCGCTGTCAAACTCGGACACTAGTCGTTCAACCAATTTCTTCCAAGACGCTGTGCCATTTGACCTGTCTACGCTGTCATATGCAGCCTTCGCTCGGCCTCTCAACAGCGTCCCCAGGACAACTGCCTTCGCCGCCTGCTCCTTGACACCCACCAGCTCAGCAACGGCTTCGAAGTCACGTAAGAAGCTCCGTATGTCACCTTCTTCAAACGCAGCTGGCCACGGGATCTTCATCTTCTTGGAGGCAGCGACACCAAATGTAACAACAGAAGACAAGGGCTGGCAACAGATCGTTTTATTACGAAAATCAACACGTATTTATATATATTTTATATGCATTAATAAGGCTTATGCAAGCAGAAAAAGGCAGTCTTCTGATTGGTTGTTTCTCGGAAGTTAAGCAGACAAACACAGTCTTATGATTGGTTGTGTTCGATATTTCTCGGAAAGTAGAGCCATCTATCTGCGAATCATATTTGTCCACATTTAGGTTTGCTGTGATTGGTTGTTGAAACAGCCTTGTTCACGGTCAATATTAGTGACCTAGACATTAACGTAGATTAGTGCCAACCAATCGGCTAGCAGCCTGCTCTCACCACATACGTACATATATATATATATATAGCAACTGCTTCGTATGCACTGTCGAGGGATATTTATTTTCCGCATTGTTGTATTTTGCATTGTGATAGTGTATCCCTTGTCCACTGGATCATTTCGCCGATGAGTCAACTTCTGCCTACAAATGTAATGCATGTCCTATGCGTCAATCAACTACAAATGGTATTTCAGGCGCGATATCTATACACTGCTTAGCAAATCAGGTGAGTAGAGTGTTTCTTTCCTTGTAAGTTTCATTTTCAAAGTATAGGCAGTGAGTTTCTGAACATTTCCTCCATATTACTAGAAATGTTACTGGACAAATTACACAAAATAACTTGCTGAAACGTACGAGTAAGAATCACGTCTATGAGATATGACTTTCGTAAATGGAAGCTGTTATAAAGTTATTGGAAGACGCAGATTATCGGAAAAATGTGATGTGATGTATTTGCGCTGTACAGTTCGAACAATCTGATCATACATTTACTTGTCAAGTCGATGTACATGAAAAAAAGTAAGTTAAACAAAGTGAGAAAAAAGGGGTTTAAGAATGATTAACAAAACGTTTAAGAGGATTCAGCGTATTTGTACGGCTGATGTTATAGACAAAGAAAACGAAATATTGATGGATACTCTTGTTGAAAATGGATATCCTTTAAAATTTTTAAACAGATGTAGAAGTCAATTAGTCTCTAAACCTACAATCCATACCGCATCAAATTACCATATAACGGGGAAATGGACAGTAGGATTTTGAGACAAAGGTTGAATTAGATCATCTGTAGAACCTATTATGCAGCTCAGCTTGTAATTGTCGAAAAAGCTAAAAATATGCTCCACTGCAAACCTCAAAAGTGCACAAGTGATTATGTCACATCCCACACTATTTACCAATTTTTCCATACATACATACATAGGGAGGAGTAATCGCGCTTTGCATGTGAGGTTGTGAGAGCATATCCCAAAAATGGTTAGAAAAACAGATGAATGGTGACAAGCCAATAGATGCAGGTGTCAGTCAGACCACCAACTTCGTCTATAGCCAAACATCTAATCGAGATGAACCATAAGATTGATGTTAACTCAGCCTTTAAGGTCCTTTATAAAAACGGTCAAGGGCGCTTATTGAAATACGCCGAGGATGTAGCTATTCATAAACTTAAGCTCCATCCCTGTATATTCAAAAAAAGTTTATTACTACGCTTAAACTACCTTGATAATCCTTATTTGATTGGATTACCAAACGTTGTGTTAATCATACTTAAATCCTTTTTTTGTCACTTTGTTTAATTTAACTTTTTCATATATATCTACTTGACAGGTAAATGTGTGAACAGATTATTAGAAATGTATAGCGCAAATACATCCCACATTTTTCCGATAATCTCCGTCTTCTAATAGCGCTATCAAAATATATAAAAGGGACTAATTGTCTTAAATGTTATAAAGTTGTCAATTTTTAGGGAATATTCAAAACCGACGTCTGCCCAGAAGATCTGGAGTGGAGAAGGATGAGTTGAGCATCTAACAGTAGTATGTCGAAGAGGATATCAGGGCTTGCGGGCAGTCATGGAGTAGGCTAGAATAGACTCCAAACAACGAAATAAAATGAAAATATGATCTTAAAGCTGATATGTATCCATATATATATATATATATATATATATATATATGTGTGTGTGTGTATGTTGGTCTCTCTTTCTGTTTGCTCGCTTAGTCTGTGACCATTTCTATTTTGATGAACCTGTCTCCTTTAATAATGTGTATTCTCCTTATATTATATTATATATAATATGAGTGTTTGTTGACAGTCCGTTGCTTGGTGACATATATCCATATTATATGTTTGGTTGTTGACATGTCTGCTATATTTTGCTATGTATATATGGATCGATACTTCATTATAATTAGCCATTCATGTTAAGACTGTCTAGTGATTTGTTCACACGCTTGTCATATATATATTTCGCTCTCACAATTTGTGTGACTTACTTACTGACTTTCCACTTTGGTGTGATACCACTTTTGCATTCTCCTTGTGTTTGGACAATAGAAGTATCATCGCAAACCTAGTGGTCTTCTGATTTCCGCCTTCTCGCGTCAGGACTATTAGTTTCTCGACCAGTCCATAACAATAATTTAGCGACGAGTACATAACAATTTGGCGACGGGGAAAACTAGTACATAACAAAAGCCCAGAGTTTCGCTCTGAACTCAACAATTATGAACAATTATGATATTAATCTTCAATACAGTTGATATAATCCAGGGAAGGTCTAGGTTGGATAGAAAGTCAAAGGCATCATTGGCTGTGTAAGTCTTCGCCTGGGATTTATTCTGAGATGTAGAGAAACGCTCCACGTAAAGTTGCAGTTAAACATGCTTTGAGACTCAGCTGCTGAAAAGTACTGATTGAATAGTCTCACTTTATTTCGGCACCACTCAAATCCTTGTTTCCTTTTTTCTCACATTCTCTAGTCATTACGATTGTTGTACAAATTTAACCGTTGTGGATGTTATATAGTCGTGTAGCACTGTTATAAATTTTGAATATTGTTTATCATATCATTATTATTCCCTAAAGGACCAAATGGAACGTCTCCATTTTGTCCTCTTCTCTGCAGTTTTCTTTAGATGGCTCTACGATTAACCATAAACTCTCGTCTCCTCCTCCTATCATGATCTCCTCTAACTCATCGTTACTCATTCGGGCTACACTAGAGCCCCTGGCGCGCAGTGTCTTTCTGTAGCCGGGTAATACACATACCTCAATCCAGTTTTTGTTTTCCTTCACGTTCCCTGTGGAACATAGGGCTTCAAGCTAGAGGCTTGCAGTTTCAGTAGTAGTAGTAGTGCTTCTGTCTTGCTTCTGCTGTACTTTTCACCTACATCCATGTTAGTCCGTACTGTTTCAACTCCTCTTCACACGATCTCCTCCATATCACCCTTACACCGACGTCCCACTCGCCGCTTCCCTTTCGGGTTCCACTCGAGCAATGGCTTGACGCGCGATGTCACCAACCGGCCTCCTCAGCGAGTGTCAAATCCATCTCCACTTTCTCATGCATATTTGTTGGTTGGCGATTGGTTCTTGTTTTGTTTGTTTGTTCCCATAGTTTCTTGTTGGTGATTCTTACCGGCCCGGCCATCTGATCCTCAGTATATATCCAACGAAGACAGTTTTTGATGAAGGTCTGCAACAGGCTGTTGGAAATATTCTTTGTGACCCACTCGCCAAGTTTCTGATCCGTATAGAAGAGCTGACTAACTTGACGTTTGTCTTGGAAATCCGACCGAATTTCGTTCTTGATCCCGAGTGAAGAAGATTTCCAGATTGGTTGTTTCAGGTTGATGAATGTGTTTTTCGCTCGCCTTTCCGATTCTCGCTCGATTTGACATCATCGTTCGTTCCTCCGTTCCTGTAGTTGAGACATTGCTCCCTAGATAAGTGAATGAAGTAACCTTTTTCAAGTCCCTCCCATTGATAGTGATTGGCGCTGGATGTTGCTGCTGCTGTTGTTGTTGTTGGTTGGTTGGTTGGTTATTTTCATCACCTCCGTCTTGTCTATGTTCACATGGAGTCCTGCCTTCACCGGCTGCTTCTTCGACCAGTTTGTCGGTTTTCGCTTGTAAGTTTTCGATTGTGTGTGACATCAAACATAAATCATCCACGCGCGAAATCCAGGTCTTCTAGGTTCTTCACATCGGTCGGTCCAGGATATCCCTGTCTTCTCTTTTCCCACTCACTGTCTGACACATAATCCAGCCCACCACAATTGGGAATATCATTGGTGATAATAAGCAGCACCCTTGTCTAACTCCTGTGTTTACTCGAAACGCCTCGCTGAGTTTTCTGTTGTGGATCACTTGACATGTGGCGTTGTCGTACAGCTGTTGAATAAGGTTGATGAATATTTGGGATATGTCGTAGTACTCGAGTAGTTTCCAAATTACTTAACGGTCAACGCTGTCAAAGGCCTTCTCAAAGTCTATAAAGTTGAGGTAGAGATTTAATGGCCATTCCATGCTTTGTTCTGTGATGATGATGATGCATAGAGTTGTAATTTGGTCAGAACATGATTTGGCTTTCCTGAATCCAGCTTGTTCTTGTCGGAGCTCTGTATCCAGTGCGTTGCTGATATCAAATTCTCATTTGCCTTTATTGGCTGGCTATTTGGCGGATATACGTAGATTTGTAACTATAGAGTCTGAAGATGAATAAGAAGTTATCGAAGACAACCATTATTTGCTCAAAATAATCACCGTCATTTTCATTTTCTGATTACATACATAAACTTTATTTTACAGAATCCAAAAATCAATAAACACTTTTTACGCAAACGTAACTTACTACGTAAAGTAATAAAACGAAGCATTCAACCGATTTTTGGTAATACTGAAGCAGATATTAAAGAACACTTGATGAAATGGTTACAACCTGATGAAGAGAGATTAAAATTACAAGATGATGCAATCAATATATTCAAGGTTAGTCTATCAAGGCAAACTGTTTAATATTATTTGAATAACTTGTCAATTGTCTCCTCAAAAATATTCATCAACATTTCATTAAACTTTCTGAATGAAGTAGACTTAGTTTGAAAGACTGACTTGATGTAATGCATTGAGACAAAAGAACATGTGAATGTAGCAGGATTACTGGCCTCGTGCTATATGCGAATTGTCGACAGACGAAGAGCACTTAAAATCTGATAGCTGACTCATGCTGCTCAATGGTAACATCTTTGGCTGCAGCTGTGAATGATGCAGGTTTGAGGGATATATGGCACTGTGAAGTCGCAAGAGAGTGAGTGATAGCAGATCTCCAATGCCCTTTGATGTCGATATCTACACGTGAGCTATATTGATAGAGTACTTTTATTAGACACTAGTTAGTAAGTGTGTTTGGTCCGTTCTTTTGTGCAGAATGAATTCTATCAGTCAAGATCACAATGGATCCAGCATTCTAGGTGGCTCACCATCACGGTGCTAGTTGGCACTCACCAGTGAGTCAGCAAGGTATATCTGCAACTACCTTGAAGGAACTTATGTCCCTTCTGACATTCGAACCTGAATAGCTCAGTGATACTTCAGATACACCTTGCTGACTGACTGGTGAGTGGCAACTTGCACGAAGCCTAGGTTCATGCCTCCTTGCCGATCGCCTCCAACTATTTAAATTAGTGACAGTGTGCCCTAGGTCTAGGGACCTGGCCCAAAATGTTTGGGCTGGGCTCAGGGCTTCCAGTTGTTCCGTGACTGAACCAGGGATTGAACCCGGCCGGGTCAATCAGCGCATGAGGTCAGATCATTCCAATATTCAGCCATTGGAATCCAATGCCCTATAAATGTGTGATATAGAGATTTCCGTGGAAAAATTCCATTAGGACATACAGAAAATCAAAATAATTGATTCAGCCAAGAGAATTTTTACAAAGAATTTATTTTTCAAGTATTGGTTTTGTAGGGATTTTGTTTGATTGCATGGAGGATTTCATCATGAGCTGACATCAGTTAGAGAACCACTGGAAAACCTGGGATTACTGGACAGCTGTTTCGTCCTAGTTTGGGACTCTTCAGCAGTACGCACCCACCGGGATTCGAACCCAGGACCTTCTGGTTACAAGGCGAGCTCATAGACCATTGAGCAACTGGGACCCGATCCAATGGTCCTTGAATTCTAACTTCTGCCAATTCACGACATAGCGCGACCACTTCACAATGTCTTCTTCGATGAGTTACTGCCTCATCTTCAACCTGCTGTACCCTACTGGTCACGGCTTCCCACTAGAACCCCAGGTTAACTGCCTGAAGTTGAGGCAGTAACTCATCGAAGAAGACATTGCGAAGTGGTCGCGCTATGTCGTGAATTGGCAGAAGTTAGAATTCAAGGACCATTGGATCGGATCCCAGTGAGTGGCTCAATGGTATACGAGCCCGCCTTGTAACCAGAAGGTCCTGGGTTCGAATCCCGGTGGGTGCGTACTGATGAAGAGTCCCAAACTAGAACGAAACAGCTGTCCAGTACTCTCAGGTTCTCCAGTGGTTCTCTAACTGATGTCAGCTCATGATTAAATCCTCAATGCAATCAAAGAATTTATTATCAAGCTGTACAATCGTATGTATGTATGTATGTATGTATGTATGTATGTATGTATGTATGTATGTATGTGTGTATGTATGTATGTATGTATGTATGTATGTATGTATGTATATATGTATGTATGTATGTATGTATGTGTGTATGTATGTATGTATGTATGTATGTATGTATGTATGTATGTATGTATGTATGTATGTATGTATGTATGTATGTATGTATGTATGTATGTATGTATGTATGGGTTTTTACATTTTTTAAGAAATCATACCCTGTGAGGAAATTTAAACAGAAGTGCAAATACATAAAATAATAATAGTAGTAGGAAAAGCAGTTCATATGGAACTAGGTATATCGGTATATCCTACTAGGGTTTTTTCTAAGTGGGTGCAAGAACACTATCAGGTACGTTTAACAAGAGTTGGAATTGGAGATACAGGAAGTGTAATCATTGAAAATAATGGTCGATACTGGTTACCCAATCTCCGCAGTCTCTTTTTTTTTCAAAGACATCTACAAGGCAAAAGATAACTTGTCCAAATAACTACGTATCCTACCCATCTGTATTACTAAGTCTTTAGCCATTGAAAATAGAGATGCCAGGCCTCTGTATACAGAAAGAGTTTGTTCAACCCTTCCAAATGTGATAAGCCTAATCCGTCGACGCTAAAGTATGATAACCCTCATTCATATTTCGGCTCTACTCACTTTTGATTTTGGTTTATTGAGTTAGTATATCCTTCCTTTATTATGATGTCAGTTGTTATGACTATTATTACTATTCTCACTGAAACTATTTCCACTTGTTCCACTTGTCAAATGTTTGTTTTTGCAATCTTAAATGGCATGTTATCAGATATCACGTCGTGTTACGTAACGTTTTCATTTTATTAGATTTGCCTGCTATTCACATAATTGCACACCCCTTCCAAATTCTATACATCCTCTGGTTTTGGTTTTTGTAGAGATTTCAACTGATTGGTTGAAGGATTTCATCACCATTGGAAGTACTGGACAGCTGTTTCGTCAGCCTAGTCTAGGACTCTTCATCCGTATGCGTCCGCCGGGGCTTAAACCTAAGGCCTTCTGGTTACAGGGCGAGCTCACGGACCATTAGGCACTGGGACCCAACCCAATAGCCAGCCCATGAATTCTAACATCTGCCCATTCAGGACACAGTGCGACCAATTTGCAATGTCTTCCTCAATGAGTTATTGACTCACCTTCAACCTGTTGCACCCTACTGGTCACGGTTTCCCACTAAAACTCTAGGCAGTTACCTAGCTGAATAGGGTCAGTCACTGGTGAGCATCAGATCGATATTCAAGTATTGGTTTGAAGGGATTTCATTTAGCAGAAGTTAAAATTCATGAGTCACTGGATCATGTCCCAGTGACTGAATGGTCTATGAGCTAGCTGGCCTTGTAACCAGAAGATCCCCGGTTTGAACCCCTGTGGTGGGTATGTACTGAAGAAGAGTCCCAAAGTAGGCTGACGAAACAGTCTTCCAGTACTTCTTGGTGGTTTTCCAGTGGTTCATTAAGTGATGTCAGCTCATAATAAAATCCTCCAACTATTCTATATTTGAAATTAATGGTTTTGCCTGTTGATAAGTTTGTGTATCTTGGTAGTTGTGTGAGTGCTGGTGGAGGAGTGACGAATGAGATTTCCAACCGTATAATGAAGGCTAGGGTGGAATACATCAACTTGAGCCACCTATGGCGCCGTCGCAACGTAAGCTTGGCTGTCGAAGGTCGGGTATACAATGCTTCGGTGCGGGCTGCGCTGCTCTACGCCTGTGAAACCTGGCCTCTCCGAGCTGAGGATATGTGACGGCTCTGTGTATTCGATCATTGCTGTCTCCGCAAGATTGCTTGCATTCGATGACATCATCGCGTGAGTAATTCTAAGGTTCGGTGGTGTGTGTTTGAACACAGTGGAGATCAACATTCATTCAGTGTCGTCATCTGGAAACACCGGCTCCGGTGGCTTGGACATGTGCTGCAAATGTCATTCCAGAGGCTTCCGTACAGGTCTCTGTTCGCTAGCCCTGGGAAGGAATGGAAAAGGCGGAGAGGTGGTCAATCCATGACGTGGCGTTGTGGAATGAAGGATTTTTGTGCTAGATTAGCATCGGTTGATGTGTCACGACTCCCTGGTTGGGGTCCGCGAGATAACTCGAACCGATGGCTCGAAACGTTATCGGATATGGCCAAGAATCGTAATCAGTGGCGAATGTGTTGCGATTTCCTTCTTTCTTCCCTTTCCGGTGATAGCTAACGAACACTGTTTGAAGTTGTTGAGCATGACTGTTTTCCTTCCAGATGAAGTTCTCTATCCGTTCTCTGCTTATATATTTTTTTCTCTTCTTTCTTTTTTTCTTTTGATCTATGCTGTTTTATTATTATTGTGTGGTGCATCCTTCTTGGCGCCATATTGTACCAAGTTTTTTTGCGTTTAAATAAATAATAAATAAATAAAAAATGATTTTGCAACTTGACATTTAAGTATAATTATAATCACAAACATTTGAATTGCATTTCATACTACTACTATTATTATTTTATGTATTGATACCTATGATTCAATTTCCTCACTGGATATAATTTCTTAAAAATCGCTATATTTATCCGATTGTACAGCTTGATAATAAATTCGTTGTTGAAAAGAGTCTCTTCGCTGAATCACTTGCTATGATTTTCTACATACATCTATCGTCAGCAAGTATACTTGACATGGTAACTTCACCGTGAGATAGCTTCTCACTTGAACTTCAGCACAATGAGCTAACCTCTTTATCCGTAAATACTGGTTCCGATCCCTAGTGAGTAGAGTCATAAGGATGAACTGTTGAACGATCCCAAACTAGGCCGAAACATCTATCCAGTTCTCCTTGGCTTTTCACTAGTTCTCTAAATGATATTTGTCAGTTTTGCTGAATTTCTCAAGACTTTTTTCAGCTTGTGGTTGTATCGAAAATACTCTTTTTCATAATACTCATACCTTTTCTTGTTTTCCTTCAATTTCAGGAGTTGAACTGTCTAGGATTCTCTTCACATGAATTACTCTTAATGATAATAATATCTATTGGAATTGCATGGTTCGGTATATGCTTAACATTCGTTTTATTTCTCAGTGTACAAGAACCATTTGGTTATCAGGTGGATGAAAGAAAATATGTTAAGCGTGATAGCAAGATGAAGAGAATCTCTGATTCAATTGTAAAGATGACGCTATTTTTCATAGAATCAGTGAGTATTTTTTTTACTTTGCTGCAGTGTTTTTCTTAAAAGTATCATATAATTATATATTCTTGATGGTTTACGAGCTAGCCTTGTAACCGGAAGGTACTGGATTCAAACTCAGGGGGTGGATGCGCACAGATGAAGAGTTCCACACTAGTTGGACTAAATGGCTGTCCAGTACTTCGTGAGCGGTTTCCCAAATGTTTCTTTGACTTATGTTAGCTCATGAAGGATTCCTGTAAGCAATCAAATAAAATTCCTGTAAACCAACATTTGAATATCAACCTGATACTCACTAGTGTAACTGGCCCTGTTCAGTTAGGTGGTTGGCTACCTGGGTCTTAGTGAGAAGTCTTGACCAGTGAGGTGCAGCGGGTAGGTTGTGAGGATAAATACTCGCTATGTTGTGAACTGGCAGAAGTTGAAACTCATGGGCTGGTTATTGGATCGGGTTCCAGTAGCTAGGTGGTCTCTAACTCCTGGTGAAGAGTCCCAAACTAGGACGAAACAGCTGTTCAATACTCCCAGCTGGTTTTCCAATGCTTCTTTAGCCGATGTCAGTGCATGATGGGATTCCATAACTAATCAACAAACACTTGAATGGCAAATGAAATGTTTAATTTGTTGTTTTCATGGACGACTTATGTTGTGAAGCATGCTTCATTTAATTTTTCGAAGAACTGGTCGTTTTTCAATTCCAATACAAATGTTTTTGCAACAGTTTAGTTATAAACCCAAAGAACTCAGATTCTACCGAAAGGAATTATAATACCATCTAGGATAGGACTTTTATGGAAGTTACGTATACATAAAATAACTTGAAGTAATAAGGAACTTTTAACTAACAGGTCCCTTTCCCATGCATAGTAGAGTCACTAACATTACGCCAATTCTTACCTGTTTTTAAGGTTACTATTGGTTAGGCGAGTTTTAGGAAGTGTGTTTGGCGGGAACCGAAAAGATATATATTGTATTCTGCTGTTAATGCAGTATTGAACTGTGGGAAAATGTGAGAACAGTATTGCGTTGGACCACTATGTCTGTATCACACCACCACACTTGTCACCCCGTCAAATACTTTCAGATGAAGTCGGTTCAGTCGTCTTGGTTCTGGCGTCTTTGTTTGCTTGTCTTGTTGTATCTATTTCCGAAGGCGACTGAAGTTCACCCGCTTCTCTTTGTTTGCATTTCTGATCGTATATATACTTGACCCCATCTCACGGTGTCCATGGACGGTCCTTCCCACTTTGGAAGCAGTTTGCATGACCCTGGTTGGCGAGTATTCTCCAGTGTTTTGCCTCACAATATCATATGCAGCCTTCAAAGTTAAAGCCTCTTCATCACTGACGGACTTTGAACTCCATTCAGCTCGGCAACAGCCTCGAAGTCCTGCCAGAAGATCCCAGAAGATATCCTTCTTCAAAAACTGCAGGCCATGGGATTTTCATTTCTCGAAAGGCAGAGACATCAAGTATAACAGGAGAAGGCACGACACGGAAGCCGAAGTATACTTTGTTTATCAATCAAACCGCTGTTTATATATATATATATGTATATATATATACAGTTTATATACGTCACCAGTCACTGAGCGTGTGGTCTTGGTTTACATTAAATGACATGAAATAGAATGTTCAAATACATATATATTGTGTTCTGTTGTTAATATAGTACTGAATTGTGGGAATATATGAAAATCATATTCCGTTGGAACACACTGTCTGTAGTGGTGAGAGCTGGCTGCTAGCCAAATTGGTAGACATTAACTTACGTCAAGGTTTATGTCCCCAATATTGGTCGTGAGAAAAATGAGAACAAAGGCTTTGCGTAGGCGGATACAGTTAACATACAGATGATCTGATATTCAAGAAACAGCCAAAAAGAGATGCAAGGTCAACTTGCTGTGAGAAACAACCAATCAGAAGACTGTGTTTTTCTGCTTACAATAATCTATAATAATGTACATGAAAATCTATAAATGTGTGTTGATTTCCTTAATAAACGATCTGTTGCCTGGCCCATGTCTTCTGTTGTTACATTTGGCGTCGCTGCCTACCGACAAATGGAATGCCTATGCCCTGCAGTTTTTGATGGAGAGATATGGATCTTCGAGCAGGACTTCGAGGCTTCTGCGCAGTTAAGTTGCGTTCAAGATGTCTCAGCGATGAGGCTGCTACTTGGAGTGCTGCTGGGAGGTGGGGAGGAAACAGCATATGAAAGTGTGAGGCGAAATAACGACGAATGTGCGACAGGGTCAGACAAACAGTTTTCAAAGTGGGAAAGACAACGTATGGTCACGTTGAAATGGGGTTACATAGACATAATCACAATGGTAAACCAAGAGAAACAGATGAACATCAGCGAGCGCCGAGATTCCAGACAGCAGCACAAACGAGTTAAGGCCCTAGAACCAAGAAGACCGAACCAACTTCATTCGCAAGTCTTTGACGGGGGCACGGGTGTGGTGAGAGCTGGCTGCTAGCCAAATTGGTAGACATTAATTTACGTCAATGTTTACATCCTCAATATTGTTCGTGAGAAAAATATGAGCAAAGACTGATTCGACAATCAATAACAGAAGACTTTGCGTAGGCGGATACAGTTAACATACAGATGATCTGATATTCAAGAAACAGCCACAAAGAGATGCAAGGTCAACTTGCTGTGAGAAACAACCAATCAGAAGACTGTGTTTTTCTGCTTACAATAATCTATAATAATGTACATGAAAATCTATAAATGTGTGTTGATTTCCTTAATAAACGATCTGTTGCCTGGCCCTTATCTTCTGTTGTTACAGTAGTAGTAGTAGTATATAGCTTCATGCATGAAGCATTTTTCTCCATTGTTACGCCAAATTATCCTTAATAATTAATTCATTGTGTTGTATTTCGCCTTTTTTCCGTTTCTTACTGAAACGCCTAAGGTACTCTGCTTCCCATTCCATTTATGCTACGGGATAAAACGTCGTACAAGTAATATCCCATTTAAATTCAAGAAAAATGACTTTCTCTTACGCCTGTCGACTGTTAAACGTGAAACGATGAACATCTTTCGTCAAGAATTAATCTTCCATGAATTATTTGAAATGAAACAAACAATGATGCTACAAGATATTCTAACCGATTTGACAATTGATCGAATGATTGAAGCCAGTCAGACGGAGCAGCTTGAAAAGTCTTTAAATCAATGGACAACTGGTTCAACAACAACAGATTTAAATGATTTGGATGATCGTTGTGAAAATTCCATTATCACTAAACGAGTTCAGCGAAACTGTGAAGTGATGAAACCATATTTTCGTATACCAAGACGTTATAATCCAGCGTATTTTTTATTTCATCCAAAATTTTGGCGTCAATTTAGTAGACCACGTTCAAGATTCAATGCACCGTTTTATCCGTTACAAATTAAACGTGAAGATTTAAGATTTTAACTAATGACAAAAATCCCAATTATTAATAAAATTTTTGAAATATGTCCAATTTTCACTCTTTTTTCTTCTTGAACGCCCAGTTTAGATTCTTATGGCTTGACTATTGAACATTTAACTTATCTGTTAATTTGTTTAAATGAATTGTTGTCATTTGTTTGTTTTCAATCATGTAAATAAAAACTGTTCCGTTGGGGAATTAAACTTCTTTTTATTAGCTGAAGGTATAAGTGAAATGTAAAATGGAAGGCGGTTTGTTTTTTGTTTAGGACTGATGATGGCGAAGTTAAACAATAGCGTCGCAGGAGTACGAACGCTCTAGTGACCTTGAACGCCTGCTAGTCGTTGGCTAACGACACCCGTCATTACTATTACTCAGATATGAATGCAAAAATCACTTATTTTTTAAAGTTGCTCCAGCTGTCACCATCATTTTTGTTTTGCTTTTGACCTGTTTTGATTTTCGTAATGAATTTTATAGGATACTTATTTAACATTAAGGAAGATTTTTAGGGGAACAGTTGTTTAATTTGAAGTTAACTGGTTGATGGTGACTAGCAGTGGAATCCAGGATGCGAATTTCGTCCTATTTGAGAATCGTCCCTGGATCTACCTGAATGTGTCAGTGAGTGATGGTGTTCTCAGTGGGGCTGTCACGCAGCATCTTTATTTTCAAACGTCAAGTCATTATTCTCCAGACCGCTTGAAGGGTATCATTACCTCAAGTTAAAGGTAATCAGGCGTCGTCGAAGCATCTGTACAACGAGTCAACATTTCAATCTGAGGCCAAGGAAAATTGAATTAAATAAACAGTTGTTTAATTTGTCTGTCCAATAAAAGTTGTGCTAGGGGAATTCATGAAAGTGTACACGTTAACCAAGCCTAAGGGAGCATAAAATGAACTTGAAGCTTGTTTGGGTACAATGCTTACTAAAACCAAATGTAAAGCATCTTAAGCATCCAGAGACATACTAGAGATTTACTTAAGTAATGTATAGTTAATTCAACTTTATTCTGCTATAACGACTCTGGGTGAAATCTGTTGTATTCGGAAAGAGGTCATAAGCGAGAGATGAACGTTATTTAGAATGTTAATAAAACCCGCAAAGACGTGTATGAGAATAAGAGGATGCATAAAGGTCGTAATGGTAGAAGATAAGAGACTTGGTAACGGAATGTTTATTAGGGGACCCGATATACACCTACAGGGAAATTATGTACACCTAATTGGTACAGTTCCTCCGTGTTGTTCCATTTCTGACCTTCCTTCGCCTTTTTTCTTTTTTCTTTGTCTCCTTACCATGTCGCCCATCTTTTGCTTTAACACTGTTTCGTTTCCTCTCTTTGACATCAAACTTATTTCTTGGTTGTTTGATATTTTCGTGCCGATGCATTGTCCTTAATATACTACTGATAAATTTTGTCAGTAGTACACGCTACACTATTTCTTTACAACTTATTCATATTTTGTTGTCATCAAGGTGTATTATAAATTCATGAAATGTTCACATTCTGGTTTACAGGCTCTTCAGTAAAATTTTTCAAAAGAATGGTTACTGAACAAAGAGTACTCTTTTCGATAACTTCACCATCATCAAGCTCTACAGCTATATATACATTATGGTGAATGAATGAATGAATTAGTGTTATGAACAACATTAATGTTGCTGTTTAAATAACACTGAATCAATAATATTGATAGATTACAGCTAAATAACATCAACATAACATAAGCTGAATGCCAGAAAAATTAGGAGAAATAATATTACAAATTCATGAATTGATATTCTCTACTGAAAGCCAGCCAGGGCAGTAGTAGTGCCTAGCTGAACTTGCTTCTTTTGAGCACAGAGCATTGGTTGTTTCACAAGAATTGCGATAGCCTCCGCTGTTTGAAGCATACGGTGCTTCGATGATTTCGGCAATGTATTAGGCATGCGGTAGATGATAGAGAAGGATCTGTCAACCCTGGCTTTGTGTCGCGTTTGCACTAGATGGTCCAATATCGAAATCTAAATGGTTTTCTCTTCATCTTTACATAGCCACACTGGTAGATGTTCACGAGTGAACACGAAAAATCAAGTTCCTAGAGCAACGGCTAATATAACTCTCTCCACCAGAAGCAACGCAGTTGAATTGGTAGATACAATTAGAAATGGCTAGCTGATTTAGGTATTTCATCTTTCAATCGAGGGATCACCATTGGTCGTGTAGAGAATAAGACGTGTAGTTCGCCAGCGTTAAAAGTTCTTTGAACTGATTTTCTTAATTTCTTCGTAATTATCTCACTTGGCATATCACCCTCAAATTGTAGTCATATATAAAGGGGCTTCTTGTTTACGGATAGTGAGTGGTGCTTTTCCGCTTTCTTTGTCATGTGTTTCTTGATAAATTTGTCGGGGATAGTAAAGCACCAAAGTTTTCTTCTGAGAATGTAAGGGAAAAAATAGATCAGATTGTACAATGTAATAAGCTATTTTTTTTATTGTGAAGCAGATTCTCCAGCTCAGCTCCATTCACAACGAATCATATAAAAATCGGCCTACTAATACAAGATTATCTCCGATTATTTCAACCATCAATTAGATGAAATTATTACAGCTTTAAAATACCATTATTACTTAATTTCTTAATTTAATTTTGATCTACAGCTTGATTCCACACCGTATTTTTGGTATAAGTATGGAATTTTCAGCATGGATATCGGTAGCCCAAATTTTGCAAGCCGACCATAGATATCAGGTGTGCGCCGGCAGGGGATCGAACCTCGGACCATGTGCATGGTCGGCGAGAGTCCTAACCACTGTGCCACCGACGCACTATTATGATTATCTTGACTGAGTTTTATAGTTGACAGCTTATTTGATACTTGAAACAAATGATAACATAACAATTTCGCTTTATTCCAGAAACGCTACTTGTGGTACAGTGTGGAATTTTCAGCACATATCTACAATATTGCATCTAATTTCATCGTACATTTAAAAGGAGTATTATAAAAAAATATATATATAAAAAAACACAACAAAAAACCGAAAAAGAAACACAGAAATAACAAAAAAAAACATAAGAAAAAAATGCAAGTAAAAAATACCAAGTAGAAAGGAAGATAAACAACACCAATGATGAAAAAATATTTCAGTACTGGGTAGTGGAAGCTATGATATGTGTATGCGTGGTGGACAGTAACAGCTATAATCATACAAGAAATTCTTGAAATGTTCTTAAGAATGTTTATAGCCAAGATGATCAGTTAATTTGATTGAACAACATTAAACAATCATAAAATAAACATTTCAGGTTGTGTTTTTTTTAATGTCAGCACAAATGCGGTGTTTGTAGTGGTAGTGTGAGGAATCATGCATAATACAAAATTTTTTAAGATGGTGATAGTGGCGTTCACAAACAAGATTATCAGTTAAATAGTGCCAAATAATAATAATAATAATAATTGCTTTATTCCAAAAACAGTACTAATGATACAGCAAGGAATTTTCAGCATTCAGTACAATATTGCATCTAATTTACCCAAAAACGACAAAAAAGAAAAAAAATTAAAAATACACAATACATAATAGTAATAAAACGACTGTTGTAGCAGCTACGTAGCAAAATACTGTGTGCCATACGGAGAAAAATATGTATAAAGTACAAAATTGTAGTAATAATAGTAATACTCACTAATATAAAATAGCAGAGTAACGATTTAAACGATAGAAAGTGTGACACCATAAAATACAAAAAGATGAACGAAAAAATGGTCGATTCACTGTGCTAATTACATAGTAACTTGTAAGTTTCACGTCTAACAGAGTTTTCGTCACAAAAAGTACGCGCTAAATAGGGTTTTGTAGAATTTCTATACTTAGTAGTACGAGCATATATTTTTTTATTTTGACTTCTCGTCCTACCTGATGAGAAAAAAGGGGACAGGGAACAAAAATTAATATTACATGATGGTTAATGACAGGACAATTTTGTAATAATCACAGTGATAATATAGTCGGACCCAGTAGATATACAAGAGAAGGAATAGAGTAAAGTACAAAAAACTACAAAAAAAGATGCCAAACTAAAGCCTACTAATGGAAACAGGTACATGAAACTGACACTTTGAAACAAAACAGGACAAAACCTGAATCATTTATCTACTGTCAACTTCTTATTATTGACTTGTTTTTTTGAGAAACGTTTGGTTGCCTGAAGTAAATAAAAGTATTTAGCAGTTACCATGTATAAAATGTTCTCGTGTGACCTTGAGTGCCCGCGTGAATCAATTTTAAAATGTATATTTTGTACATGTTAGATGGTTAGAGGTCATTCCTAACTTAGGTTTTATGCTTATTGCCAGTTGTCACTAACCTTCGAGGAACTTATTTCTCCACTGCGATTCGGACCCAAGGCTGAGAGAACTGATGCCGTATCAATACTAAGTTTCACCCTAGGGACAGATCCGTGATATAATTTATAGATTTTCTGAGTCTCTTCCGCTTATGACCAATATTCCTCTATGTAAGTCATCACAGCTTTAATGATACTCATTTCTGGACGGCATTCATCACCCTAAATTAATTCATAGACTCAGGGATCAACTTCCTACCAGGAAGTAATCTCGCTGACTTAGAATATGCACATGATATAGTCCTTCTAGGCGAGGACACCGACAAAATGCAGGATCTCCTGAATACTTTGAGCTGCAATCTAAGAATGTTTGGCACACGATTCGCTCCTGCTGTCAAATGCAAGATAATGTTACAGGACTAACCTACACTAACTCCTAGTTTAAAAATACGGAGTGAAGTGGTACAGCACGTTGACGGCTTCATTTATTTTGGAAGGACCATCAGCCCCAACGGGTTGATGTCTGACGAAATCTCAGTACGAATACAGAGGGCCGGTTTCGCATATGCGAGTTTACGCCATCTCTGGCATAGATGTGATATCCGGCTATCGACCAAAGGGCGGGTGTACTGCACAGCAGTTCGCTCCTTCCTCTTTTATTGATGACTGTGAGACCTGGCCATTGAGAGTGAAAGACATGAAAAGATTAGCTGTCTTTGATCATAGGTGCCTGCGCTCTATCTCCCGTGTGAAGTGGTATAATAAAGTGAGCAATATTGAGGTTAGGCATCGGTCGAGTGCTAGGTAAGGAGGGAAAATCAATCGACGAGGTTGTGAAGTTACATAGACTGAGACGGTTAGGACGTGTGTTAGGCATTCCTAGCCACCGCCCTCCCTGACAGGCATATATATATATATACAACCAAGTGACCTTTATAGGGATTACCATGACATTTTAAAGCCCACTATATATCTGTAAAGCTTTGATGAGAAGTGATTGAGAGGGTATGTAGTGCCCCTATATTAATGCTAATTCAACGCTTATAAAACTAATTCATTCACCCCATATTATACTAACGATGGTCCACTTGAAGCTCCAGACATGAATGACAAAGTTATTACAGTAGAACGATAGAATAAACCAGAGGCCATCTGTATTGGTACAGTTAAATCAGAGTTTGAGACACGAAGGTATTATAGCATATTAATCGAAGGCGGATACAGCACGCGATAGGTAGTCTTTTGCTAACCAATGACTTTTCAATTCTTCGATTTTTTGACAGAATTATAAGAAGGCGTATTATATCTGAATCGTGTAATGTATGTATTTGAGTAACACATTTCAAGTAATCTGATCATATATATATATATATATATATATATATATATATATATATATATTTAAATATTCCCATTTATAATATTAGAACGAGACATATAAGCGAACAATATTTCTGTTTTCAATTAAATCTTCAGGCTTTACTCTAATTTACATAGATTTATATATAGAAATTTTAACCAATGATGGTGATTTTGTGAATCATATAATAGTAATAATAATAATATGATAAATGTTTTGAACGGAATCAATAACGATGGATTATAATAATAACAAAATGGTGACAAGAAGGTTTATACAGGTGGCAATAAGAATAACAAAGGTAGAAAATTCAATAAATAAATAAATTAGGCCAAATCTTAAAAGTTCCGTAATACTAAGGGTAGGTGAAGTGGACAGATAATCAGAGTTTAAATAAACATCATAAAAGTACGAAGAAGATGGAAGATAAGAAAGGGTGGGAGGGTTTTGAATAGAATTCACCTAAGCCAAGGGAGAGACAAAGGTAGAACAAATTTCTTTTGTATACAAAGACTAGGATTGTCCTCTCGAATTAATTCCCATAGCTTCGGCTATGTGTAAAAGACGGGTTTTGATTCCGTTCGAAAGACTCGATGGAATGCGATAGATAACTTTGAAGGCACTATTTTTGTCCACTTGGTGACCGTTATCAGCAATCAAATTAGCCAAAATAGAACTTCTTATAGATTTTATTTGACCTTTTCCGAACCACGAAGGAAGATGCTCATTAATGCGTTTGTTAACCTGTCTAATTGTTCGCCCTATACAGCTCTCTTCACAGGAGCAAATACATTTATAGATACACCTATGTGTGTATATATTTGTTATCATTATAATCATCGTTATTAATGACGTTCAAAACTTTTACCACATTATTATTATTATTTGATCCACAAACTGACCGTCATTGCTTAAACTTTTTACACATATAAATCTGTGTAAATTAGAGTAAAGCCTGAAGCAGATGTAATTGAAAATAACAGCAATATTGTTCGCTTATATGGCTTGTTCTAATATATGTATATACTTATCATAGGAATATATCCGTGAAAATAATAAAGCGTTAAGAGGCAGGAGAATAGACAGACATAGGTCAAGTTAAAATGCCATAGTGTGATGGTCAAAATAACAATGGAGGTCAATAAACCAAAAAAAAAGGAAGACAACAGTACATCTGCTCTGTTATCAAATTGAAGTCTACCCAAGACAGTTTATTGTAATAACAGAATTGCTTTTAGAACAGATAAAGTTGGTTTAAACTTCTTATTCACTGGGGGCTTCCACAAACTCTTGGATACGCTAAAATTTATGTTTTTGGTAGATAGGTTTAAAACAGGTGTATAACCCGGTATCTATGATGTTTCTTAATAGAAAAGCCAGGTCATTTTTTCTGTAATAATGGGTTCATGAGATTGAAAATGCTTCTGAATCCATTCATGTAGGTAGATGATTGTAATATAACCGGAGTTCTAAGGCTGTTCCCCCTCCCTAATATATAACTGAAAGCAGAAGGATTAGCTTGCCACTACTCTGGGTCGTCCCTCTTCTGTCTACTTTTTTTCACAGTCTAATTTCAGTAACACTGTGAAGCATTGTAAACCAAGCAGCAACCCTTCGGTAAGAAGTACTACATTGACCGGATCAGTTGTATATTTGATTTCTATAATGGGGAAGATTTGTAGTTCAGGTGGATGATTTTGAAGTAGTTACTTTCTCTGAGCTGGATGGTTCACTTGCGAAACTTTCATTCCTTTTACTAGGCAACATTTGATATGAGTCCACATCAGATCTGATTGCAGGAGCTGTGATGCAAAGACTTAAAAACATTTTCTTACCACAGATCAAACTCAAAATTCGGATCCGTAACGTGGATGACAAATTCGTCATAGACAAAAAAACGAGTTGAAAGAAACTCACAACTTAATAAACAGTATCTTCAACGACATCAAATTTCCAAGAGAAGAGGAATCTGAGAACCGAATTGTATTTTTTGACGTCTTAGTCAAACCAACAACCACAGGGGAATTAGAAATTCAAGTTTATAGAAAGTCAACTCACACAGACCAAATATTCAAAAAATCAACAATCCAATAACACAAAACGATTTGTGTATAAAAACACTATTCAAGAGATCCAGGACTCATTGCAGCACTCCTAACTACTCCAAGGAAAACTGAAGAATAATATCTCATGGACGTCTTCCAAAAGAATGGATGGATATCCACGGAATTTCATTAAAAGACATATACCTTTCAAGCCAACCTATCAAACCAAAAGCCTCAAGGAAAGCACAAAGAAAATCGCTCTACCCCATATATAAAGGACATCTCAGAAATCAGACTGCAAGACTCTTCAAACCTTTGGGAATTGACGTCGTACACAAACCAACAAAGTCACTTCACTCAATTCTGTGTCAACCAAAAGACTCAACAGTGAAAGAAAAGAAAATCAACATCAACTACAAAATATAAATTGTAACAACTGCGAAAAACATTACATTGGCCAAAGTGGACAATGTCCTCTTCGTCTTCGTAGACATGATCATAAACTAGGCGTAAAAAGACGTGATACCCAGTTCATCACTCATATCGTTGCATACAGACAACCACGGACATCAATTTGACTAGGATAACCAACATTCACATATTAGACAGAGGAAACACCAAGAATACTAGAGAATTTTTAAAAGCCTGCTATTCCACTGAATTGTCAATTAGCAGACACTTTGACAGAGAGAAAATTTACCAATTGATAGGAAGGGTCAAAGTTCCGATCAAGGAAACAATCACTATCAATACAAGTGTAGACTACAGTTGTGTGAAAACACACGAAATCAGCCAATCCCGTTCAAGATCACACACACCAGGAGAGATGACTAATAAACTCGTGGAGAAATCTGAAACCTTACTACTTCATCAAATTGAAGTATGCGCTGAAGATGTTTCCCAGTAGGGCAATGAAAGCTTCGCAAGTATATCTCATCCAACCTAGAGAATACAAATACATCAAAGAAACACCTGATATGTATGATCAACCTCAAATCATGTGTAAATAATATGAGAAGACAGGCTTTGATAAATTATGTTTATATATATATATACATAATTATTCATAGAAACAGCATAGCCTCAGTCTGTACTACAAATAACTAAACTTGGTATAACACAGTCTTCTCTTATTATCCAATATGTTGACGCTTTGGAGAAATAGAAACACATTTCCGGTGTGAAATCTGGCACAATACGAAAATGGCTGTTTTCATTTTGGCAGTAAATTGAAAAAAAAAATAAAAGTTAACAAGTCAGAATTACGTATTTTCAACTGATTTATAAATGAATAATGAAAAACTGGTCTAGTTAACTAATGCATATTTACTTTTGAAACTGACGCAAGAATAACTCCGTGACAGAGTCATTCGCATTTAGATTGGATAACGGTCAGGTAGCATCACAGACTTTATTGTAGTAATAACCAGACGGTAAAGCCCGCCTTTTGATGTCTAGCTGACTACATTCCATATTAAATGATTTCCCAATCGTCTGACTTAATGGTGCTTGACAGTGGAATCTAGGATATACGTATCGTTCTGTTGAAGATTAGTCAACCGGATATACCCACATCTCAGGCGAGTAAACGCGTTCCCACTGAGATACAAACCCATTCATAACGACAAATTACAGTGAATTTAATTAGTCTTATACACACACACACCAGTTGTTAATTCCTTTCCTATTCTTGGGTATTCTTTCTCGAAAAGACAGCTTCTGTACCAAAGAAAGCCATCTTTATTAATCTACCATTCAAGGACGACTAGATTATGCAGTTGACAACTCAAAGACTTCGATAAGCCATCAAACGCACATTCTACGCCGCATCTCTTTTTCTCACTTGACGAACATTTTCGATCCCTGTACCTACGATTAAAGGACGAAATTCTGTGGACTCTACTTCAAACTGTATCTACAAGTTCACCTGCAGCTGCGGTGACACCTATATAGGTAGAACTAACAGAATGTTCCAATTTGGTCGTTGAAAAGAACATGTTCCAAAATGGCTAATAAATCATATCGAAAATCCTAACGCGATCAATCTTAGTAGAAATCCAGCATCATCATGCATTGCAAAACGCTTATTAATGTCTGGTCACAAAATAAATATTAATGACTGTTTCACAATTATTTCTTCACATAACTCTAATTCAAGGTTGCTTGTTGAGGGTGATGGAAGCACTTTGGATTAATCACATACAGCCTAAACTGTGTATACAAAAATCAATAGGCTTCAATCTTCGCCTACCCTGGACTGCATAACCTATCTTAATATGATTGGTCAGTAGTATGTACTTTTGTTTTTATTTAACTGAGTAATTTTCATGAACTTTATTTTATCATTGTTAACCATGTTAGTATACAATTGGTGGATGGTGGCTAGCAGTGGAATCCAGGATAACGCGCATTTCGTCCTATTTGGGACTCGTCATCTGGATGTACCTGCATTTCACAGTGAGTGTTGATGTTCCCACCGAGGCTCGAAAAATTCAATTCAATTACCATGGACCTAGTTCGGTTTGTTACCTTAGCCTTCGGTTTTTTTTGGTATGTTCGCTTTGTGTGTTGTATCTTTCTCTCTATGTCTTCATTCAATTCATCTCATTTTTTTATTTATAAAATCAGTTGTTTTAAGTTTATTTCCATGCTCCCGCTGATCACAGTTTTAATTCGTTTAGAATAACTATTTTACAGTTATATTCTAACCCTGTGTAATTTCTTGTTTCTATGCCTCGAGTAATCTATATTCACACCTCCTAACTTACATTTCAAGTTCAAAATTGTTATTATTTCAATTTGTCCCCAGTTGACAGCTCAAAGGTTTCCGTCAACCAATCAAACGCACATTCTACGCCGCCACATGTCTTTTTCTCGCTTGCCGAACATTTTCAGTCCCTGTACCTACGATTAAAGGACGAAATTCTGTGGACTCTACTCCAAACTGTGTCTACAAGTTCACCTGCAGCTGCGGGGACACCTAAATAGGTAGAACCGGTAGAATGTTCCAATGTCGTCGAAAAGAAAATGTTCCAAAATGGTTACTAAAACACATAAAAAATCCCAATCCAATTAATCGGAATAGAGATCCGGCATCATCATGCATTGCAAAACACTGATTAATGTCAGGTCACAAAGTCAGTATTAATGACTGTTTCACAATTATTTCACATTTCAAGGTTATTGAAGGCGATGGAAGCACTTTAGGGAATTAATCACATACAGCCTAAACTGTGTTTAAAAAATAAATAGACTTCAATCTTCGCCTACCATGGACTACATGACCTATCTAAATATAATTGGTCATTAGTATGTACTTTTGTTTTTATTTAACTGAGTAATTTTCATGAACTTTATTTTATCATTGTTAACCATGTTAGTTGTAAAACGGTTGTAAAGCAACTGCAAAATGATGATATCGTCTCGCGAAATTTATCTTCTAAATGCCTTATTCAAATTTATCAAAGGTTATTAATTGTTTTCATTTGTTTCCATGCTCATTTTGTTCACACCTGTATTTCGTCCTATCCCTGTATAATTTTTGTTTCTAAGCCTATTGTTATTCATATCAAGTTGCAAAATATCATTTTCCAAACAAATTCATGATACTCAGTTTATGATTTGAGAAGCAATTTGTTTGCTCATTCGATGGATAAGGGTGATAAAGGTGAGGACCGAACAGAACTGACACATGACACCTTTTATAACCTTGAAATGACTTGTCATATTTTTTCCTATTCTACATTCTACGAATCTACTATAACTAATCGCCACCACTGTCCCTTATTTCATAATACTTTGTATTCAATTTCAGCCCAGAGAACGTTTGTCTCACGCAAAATTAGCATTTATTTTGACACCCCATAAATAGTATGTTATATGATAGTGTGAAATATTCCCCGATCCAATGAATTAAAAGTCGATCTGAATGAAGAATATTCTTTTCAATAATCTCTCTACTTCAAGTTCTTACACAATTATAAAATATAACATTTGTTGGCATTACAATAATGATAGCCAGTTAATTATGCGGTGGATACATTTTTTCAACGTAGAATAACAGATTAGTTGTTATGGCGTGTCAAAGTAAATAGTCGTATTTGAGTGTGTGACAAATGTGCTTTGGACTGAAATCGATTACAAAATATTGTACTAATTAAATGCCCAGACATCGTCGAAGCATCTGCACAAGAAGCCGACATGTCAACCTGAGACCGAGCACTTCGGTCCAATCAATCGACGGGAAAATCAAAAATTCAATTCAATAGTTAACCATGTTAGTTGTAAAGCGGTTTCTAAAGAAACTACGAAATGATGCCATCAACTCGCGAAATTTGTCTTCTTAATGCCTTGTTCAAATCTTTCTTTTGTGTCAAACTTTATACTACTTTCCACTAGTAAGCAGTATGAGTGCTTGTTATTTCCTAACCAAGACTATGTTCGCTACTGATGTCCAATTCAATAATTAAATTCTTAGTCTGTTTGATGGAGAGTAAGTATTTTCTTGTAGTTAAACATTTTCTACTATAAATACGTTATTTATGTACCCTTTACTGTTGAATTATTCTTTATTCGTATCTCTGTATTCTGTGTTTCGCATTGGCGCGCTAATGATAAATGGCGGCCTACTTAAAACATGGGCTATGAAAAACTCCCATCTCTCTCTCTATTGCATATTTTTCCTCTCATCCGGTTTGTTTTAATCGATTAAGATATGACCTCGGATGGCATTATCTACTCTTGTGCATATATTTAAAGTGTTTAAAAGCTTCTGTTAATCAAGTTCCTAATAAACTTGAGGAATGGCCCGATTATGTGTAGTAACGTGTTCCAATACAAAATGAGATAGCTGTGCTTCACTTATGTCCTCGGGTCTCAAAATGTACTTCTGAACATCTCTCTTACAATTGGCTTTCAACTAGATATCGTGGATAGATTTCTTGAAGGAGAAAAAGCAGATATATAACCTAATGGAATGGTTAGTGCTTCAGCTCAGAGACCATTGTGTGTCACAGGAAAGGAAAATAGTGTCAATTATTATTTTCAACAGTTGGTTTGTAAGGAATAGATTTGTTTTTACGAGTTTGCCCAGATTGATATCAGTTAGAGAACTATTGGAAACCAACCAGGGAGTACTGGACAGCTGTTTCATTCTAGCTTAGGAATCATTGCCAGCACTCACCCATTGACTGGTTTGGAACCCAGAACCTTCTGGTTACAAGGAAGCCAAGCTCGTAGACCAATCAGCCACTGGTACCCGACCCCTCAATGGCTAGTGCCTGAATTCTAACTTCTACCAATTCGTGACTTAGCAAGACCACCCACCAACCAATGTCATCGGTAGGAAATCCATCCTCACACGTGACCTATGGATGGAACTCACTGGTCACAAAGTCTCACTATGGTTCCAAGAAACCCTATCTTGTTGCAAGTCAGTAGCGAGGATCAGATTAATTTTCTATAGTTTGGTTTGTAAGGATTAAATTTGTTTTTACTCCCTGGTTTCCAATGGTTGGTTCATTAACCGGTATCAATCCGTGGTTAAACTCGAAAAAATTAGTATTTCACTTGAAGATATTGTCCGAATGGAAAATATCACGCAATAAACTCCTCTGAAAATTCTGTACATTTTATATACACTGTGGAGAATAAAGATATTATTAATATGATTAATATTATTAAATCTACGGCGTGGATCGCCTTTGACACAGCTTTACTGCTTTAATTTTCTTCTTATTGACGGATGTTGACTGTGCTTTTTTACAGCATTCAGCCAAGAACACCTCAAAATTGAGGTTTATCACTATGTTACATTGAATATAGTACCGTATTTTAGAAAAATGTTGTAATTCCGATTTTACAAGTCATGCAACATTGTAGTTTTAATAATCGTTTGATTATCATCCCGACTTGCTTTTGGAAGAACTTTACAGAGGTGAGCCAAAAAAAAACCAATCAACAACAACAAGAATCAGTCACCATCAACGAAAGTAATCTAAAGGAGGTCACCTATTTGACTTATCTAGGCAATATTGTTTCAACTATAGTATTGGAAAGGTGAAATGGAACTTCATTTCTCTGAAATCAATATATAGAAGTTTTCTGCACTTAGCATAAGGAACTTGACTTTGGTTTTCATCAGCACTAATGTGATTTTTGATACTCTCTTTTATTACTCAGTGACTAAATGCATCGTTGAAAAGCCTTATAGCTGGTTGTGAACTTTCATCAACGGCTGCCTTCAATCCGTACTGTAGATTAGATGTCTGGCTCTGGCAAAAAAAAACCAACCAATAAGCATTTACCTAAACATCAGACCAGGAGTAAAAATGGCTGATATCACACGTGAGACAGTTCCATTCATAGGAAACCAAATGCAAGACGAGAAGTTGGACGGTATGAAGGCGACATGGAGGAGATCATATGAGAAGAAGATGAAAGCTTAGGTAGAATCGTGAAGGACTACAGTGGAAATTGTGAAATGGACATGCACACTGTTTGAGCTCTCTGTATTCCCCTCACAACCCCAGGATATAACATTGGCACGGAGTTTTTGGATTAGTATGCTATACGACAGTTGAAGCATAAAACTTACTCATGTGTGATATGATTTCCATCCATGTCCATAATTGTGTATCTGTCGACCACTTTAACATTGATAATTAATTCACTGACATTCAGTGAATTCATAATTGATTTCATTATTATCTAAATGAAATACAGAAATATAAGTACGTTATTATCATGGTTACCTTGATAAATTTCGATAGAGAAAGAAAGATCAGATTTGCAGTATAAAATGTGATATCATCATTCTATTTCACAGTTTCCGCTCATCAGCTGCATACCACTACCTGAAATTACAATGGTTACAGTGTAGCCAAGCTGGTGACACTATACAGCGCTACATGCTCTATAAGCTAATTGAAACTGGATAAGTACCCTGCTGATGTTACCTCCAACTGCATTAATAAATTTATGTGTACCTGCGACAGCAAGTACATTGGAAGGACAGAAAGAAGGGCTTCTATCCGGTTTTCAGAGCATATTCCAAGAAATTTATGCTTAAAAAGAAGCGGATATATATAAAGTGCACTTACCAGACACACCTTCTAGATGACTGATCATTTTGTCCTTCAAAATATTAAACATATAAAGGACACTGAATCTAATACGATTTACTGCTGAAGCAATTGCAATCAAACGTCTCAGACCAAACTTCTGCATAGAGAAAGAGAGAGTGTAGTCAATCTCTTACTCCCTTGGTAACCATATCCCCTTCATTACACTGATTATTCATACACACTAGGCAAGGTTTCATTTTGATGAACTTTAACCTTCTTGAGTTGCCATGTTGAAGTACAAGCTAACACTGTTTATTAGATTATTTTGTCTTCTCTCACTCCCTCCCTTTTTTTCATAGTTTGATAGTAGATAAATTGATGGTAACTTAAACTAAAAACTGTAATACTTATATTCCGAATGCGTTCACCTTTTAATGTTTTCTCTATTACCTTTCAAACATTGAAGTATGAAATGTTATTATTATTATTATTGTTTATAACCGTTGTGATATCAGGTAGTGTTCTGCAGCTGATGAGGGTGACCTGTGAAGCAGAATGATGATATCACATTTTATACTACAAATCTGATCTTTCTTTCTCTATCGAGATATATTTTAATAGTTATGAGTCTCTTCGGTGTGACTTTATGTTCTCTCTAAGCTGGTTAGCTTGACTGCGGTGCTTTCATTGTCCTTCTTGGCAGCATCACCGGTTAAATTCTATGCCAAGTCGTTATTGATGGATTCACTATGAATGACAAAAATGTGTCTCCTGATTATTATTATTATTATTATTGTTTTTGATGTTCCCTTCAGTTCAGAGTGGAAAAAGAGGCTTTAACAGCACATCTTCACTTTGTCTTGTTCTCTGTGGACCTCTTCAACTGGATCGATGACTGCCCATGGGCTGTCATTGCCCCTCGTACGATCTCCTCCATATCATCCCGAGATACCTCACTCGTCACTTCATATTCCAATTCTACTCAAGCGATGACATGGCACCCCATGTCACTCAACGGTCTCCTCATCGTCTGTCTGATTCATTTCTACTTTCTTCGAAGTGTTTGTTTGGGGCGGTAGGGTTTTGGTTGGTTCGTTCTACCATTTGCTCTTTGAAATGGAGGCAGCGAAGGCAGCTGTTGATAAGAGTCTTCAGTGGTCTGTTAAAAAATACTTCAGGTGACGCACCAAGTTATCCGAACTGTAAAGAAGAACTAAAAATCTTGTCAGTAGCAGTCACCACAATATAACGTCGCTAACACATTTCCATTTCATCCTCTTATCTGCAGTCCTCTTTATATGGCTCTGCGACTGCCCATAAGCTTCATCATCATCATCATCATCCGATCTCCTCCATGTTTCCCTTGTACACTCACCTCACTTGTAGTTTCACATTCAAGCTCCACTCGAGAGTCCGCCCGGCAATCAACACCAGTCTACAGTCTCCTCAACGTATATGCGTCTAATCTATCTCCATTTTCTAATACATATTTGTCGGTCAATAAGTACTCTTAGTTGGTTCGTTGTCAGAGCTCCTCGTTGACAAGCTTCTCTTGCTAACCATATGATATTCAGTGTGGAGCTAAAGAAGGCAGCTGCTAGTGAAAGTCGGCAGCTGCCTGTTTGAAATGCTTTTACTAATGTGTCAGGCTGCATAAATTCTTATCTGTATCACACACACACACACCTACCTCAATAGTACTACCAACGAACTCGTTTTAATTTTTTCAGTGAATAGTCAGTGAAAAAGTACAAACACCATGTGTTGGTTTACTAGATATCTGAAAGGCACAGACTACTTACTTCTTCTTTAAGCGACCATGGTCTCCACAGGGTAAGACCTAGTTGACTGCAAAATTTATGTCCTTCATTTCTTGTTAGACTTGTATTCAATGCAATAAAATAACAGACTTCAGGTAATTGCGGTGGACATAGTACATCTGTTAGCAAATGACAGAAAATACATAGAATGGGAAACTACATATATACATATATATATATATATATATGTATCTATTCATATATTCTATGGTTGTATGAAACAGGTAGAAGACGATGGAACAGACTTTCGCGCTTACTGGATCTCTTCAGTATGGCATACCTACAACTACAAAGAAGGCAGGAAAAATATTCCAGTGTGATAGCAGAACACGATAGTATTTGAAAATAAGTCCGCTGAGAGCAGCCTTTTCATAGAATCAGTTGTTTTAATTCTCTAAGTTCTCTATATTACAACACTCTCCACTGTTTTGTTCTTTTTTTCATTGCGATTCTCTGTGTTTTTGATTCCATTTTGTTGATTCTTGATTCAATGAACCTTCCTATCTCTCTAGCAAACGAAATCCCTATTTTAATAGTTTCACTTTCCTAGTGACCATGACTAATAGTCATTTCATCAATGTGAATATGCTAACATTGTAGTATTACTGTGATGTATGAATACACTTAGATTAGTTTGATCGATTTTGAAAGAAACCATTTTAAGTTGCCAACAATGCGTTCATAATTTATACAGAATGATTCGCATCATCCTAGAGAGAATAAACGATGCACTGGATGCAGAACTCCACCAGCTCACCCGAACCTGATGAATTCAGGAAAGGCGAATCGTGTGATTGATCAAATTGCAACTGTACGCATCATCATCATCATCATCACAGAACAAAGCATAGATTGGTAGTTAAACTTCATTCTACCTCAACTTCAACTGCTTCGAAAAGGCCTTCGGCAGACAGCGTTGACCAAGAAGTAATTTGAAAAACTACTTCAAAGACAAGGCTCGTTTAAGTCTTTATCAACCTCATTCAACAGTTATATGACAGTGCTGCGTCTCAGGTGATCCACAATGGGAAAGTTGGCGAAGCCTGGCTTTGATGTGAATACCAGGCGTAAGACAAGGCTGCTGCCTAATATCACCTGTAATATTCTTAATTATGGTGAAATGGATTGTACGTCAGACTGTGGGGAGTGAGGAGACAGGAATATGTTGACCTGATAAGAAGATTCTAGAAGATTCATACAAACTCTAAGGTTTGCAACCAACAAACTGGCAGAAGGAAGATGCAGCGAAGACAGGATTCCAGATGAACGTAAAGAGAGAACAACAGAGACAACAACAACAACCAGCACCAATCACCATCAACCAGAGAGAGATTTAACAGAGGTTACCTCCTTCCTTCATTTATCTGGTCAGGAAGCATCGTTTCCACTACAGGCAGTTGGAACGGATGAAGATGTCAAAGGCGAGATAAGCCTTCATCAACCTGAAACTAGTTTGGAAATCTTCTACACTCAACATAAGGAAGAGAATTCGCCTTTTTCAACAACAACCTCAAGTCGGTCCTTCTCTTATCGAGTCAGAAACTTCGCCAGTGTATCATGAAAAAGATTTCCAACAAGTTGCAGACTTTCATCAACAGCTGCCTTCTCAGGCTCAATACTGGAGATCAAGTGGCCAGAAAGAACTAGTAACAAAATACTCTCGTAGCAAAACCAACCAAGAGCCGATCGCCCAACAAATAGTTTGCAGGAAATGAAGATGGATTGTTCGGACATACGCTGAGGAGACCGTTTAATGACATCTTGCGCAATACAGGCCACCGTTTGATTGGAATCTCAGTGGGAAGTGACAAGTGGGTCCTCCGTGTGATGGCAACATGGAGGAGATCATGTGAGGAGGAGATGAGAGATTATGATCACTCGCAGACTCAGCTGAAGAGGATGGCAGAAAATAGAACGAAGTGTAGATATGTTGATGAAGCCCTATTTTCCATTCGGAACCTAAGGAAACAGTAACAATAATGATAGAATGAAGCAGATAGGTAACAGGACATCTTACATTCGCCATAAGTTTCATAAAAATGTGAACTAAGCATGTTGATTCTAAAATAACAGGTTTTTGGTATCCCACTTAACAGTCTAAATTAGTGTCACAGTATAGACTTTGCTTTACTTCAGAAAAAGTGTATCATTCGAGGATCAGACTGCAACTCTATACATCATTATCGAACACAGCATAGAATGTCAGCAAAATCTCTCTCTACCTAAATTTCATAGACTTTGAAAAGGCTGTAGGGTAATTTGGAAACAGCCTGTACATTGCGTTGTAACCTAAATCTTTGCCAACCTCATTCAACAACTATATCCTGATGATGTCATATATCAGGTGATTGCCAATACAAATCTCAGCGAAGCCTTCTAAGTAAAGACAGGGTTAAGACAAGGCTTCTATCTGCTATCATTGATGATATTCCTAATTCTGTTGACCTGGATCATGCGGAAAACCCTGCATGGGGAACGAGAAGACAGGAATACTTTGCAACACCGACAAGACTCTGGGAGATCTGGACTTCACGGATGAACTATATTCAGTGAGTGGCACACAAACTCAATGATCTACAAGCGGAAACGAACAAGCTAGAAGAAGAGGTGTCAAAGACAGAACTTTAGGTGAGCACAGAGAAGATGGGGGGTGGTAAAGATCCCTAACCAACAGCAATAGGCATCAATCAAAATCTAAAGGAGAAATATGAAAGGGGTCATCTGTTTCACTTGTTTTATTCCTTTACGTTCCCAGGGGAACATAAGGGGCTTCAGGTAAGAGGCTTGAAGTTTCGGTAACAGTGGTTTTTATTTTTTTACAGGGTGGGGTTACTGCTAGCCTCATGCCCAATCTTCCCTCTTTACCAGTTTTATCACTGGATTAGCGGGGTAAAGGAGTGCGTCGGTGGCCGGGAGTTGAACGGCGGGCAACCCGCTGTGCAACTAAAGCACTGTTTCACTTATCAGTTTAGAAATCTACTGCATTCAGCAGAAACGTCAGGATTATGATTTTCAACACTAAACGTACGTTCACTGCTTCGATTTGCGTGTCACTAAAGACATTTCCAACAGGCTGTAGAATTTCATCAACGGCCACTTTCCCTGGGTGTGGATAGTGAAGATCAAATGGACAGAAACGATTAGCAACACGAAACTCTGTCGATGAGCTAATAAAGAACCTGTCGGCCAACAAGTCTCTATGGAAGGAAGTGGGGATAGATCGGGCATATACTAAGGAGACCGTTGAGTGGCATCGGGTAGAAAACGACTGGGTAGGTCAGAGGGTGATGTATGAAAGGTTATGTGGGAGAGATGAGGGCTTATGAGTAATCATGAGGCCATCGAGAAAAGACATAGAGAATAGGAGGAAATAAAGATGTACCATCAAACCCTATGTTCCACTCTGAACTCAACGAGGATAGTACATGAGGCAGAATTTGGAAACATAGAAATGTCACAAACTTTCTGTATATTTCTTCATTTAAGAGTGATGGCAGTATAATGCTTACAATAATAATAACAACAAATAAAAAAATGCTTCACTGATAAACACAAAGTGTTCCTGCATTACTTGTGGGTAATATAGTGAAATAAAGACCGTAGTTTAGTTGTTATTGAGACGGACTAGTGAAATGGAAGCCATCGGGGTGAATCGCGTAGCAGCCCAGATTTAAATTTCATCTCTAGTTATTATCCACAACGTCCCTATTCACAAAACGTTTTATGCTGAAAATTCAGCTTACCTTACAGCGTCTTTTTGTTTCACCTAAAGCTTACCTCCTTTGTGTAAACTAGTCAACCAAGCACCACCAAGCGCTAAACGCGTCATCACAGCACATGAACCTGGAATGAAAATAAACCAGAGAAGCAAAATTTTCAATATCTCAACACTGATAATAATGTCTTAATTGATTTATTTCTATGAGTTTAGCTATAGAGACGTACGTGGTTCTGGTTTGATTCCCGGTTGACACACTCATAAACCTCCCCACTGAAGAAGAGCGATTGGGTGTGAGGCTAGCAGCCTAGCTCTCTGAAACAAAAACACCATACCTACTGAAACTTCACAGCTCAGACATGAAGTCCTATGTTCTACTAGGAACTCAAAGGAACATGTGCTGACATGGTTATAACAAGAAGGATTTCTGCAGCTTCACACTTAGATTATTGATTATATTTTATTGTTTCTGATCATGCTCGAAAAATGAACTGTGAATAAATTACTAGAGAAGTTTAGATTTGTGTCTTTTCTACCGATAGACAAATATTTTGAATGTATGCACATAAAAATCATATTCACTGACCCTCCTTACAACTACCGTTGGTTAAGTTTGTGACTGTCTGACTGAAATAACAAGCTGGTACACTAAAAAGTATCAGTTCAAATTTATGACTTATTGAGCATAACGTTCAGTCAATATTTGTATTCAAGTGTTGGTTTCGCAAAGATTTTATTTGGTTACAGGCTCTAATCAGGAGCTGATAACGGTTAGAGAACCATTGGAAAACAACCAGGGAGCACTACACAGCTGTTTCATCTTAGTCTGGGACTCTTGAGCAATATGCGCCGATTAGGACTCAAACTCAAGGCCCTCTGGTTGCGAGTTGAGCCCGTAGACCATTCAGTCAGTCACTGAGACTCGATCCTGTGGTCCGTGAATTCCAACTTCTGCCAATTGACGATATTGCGCAACCACTAGCCAATGTCATTGCTGGCGAGTATTTATCCCTACATCAGACACGAGGAGTTGTCATCAGTGAGGAACACCAGCTCATGATAAATTCTTGTGATATGTCTACTTCGTAAACAAGTGATGTTTCAGAAGTTTACTTCGCCAACAATTAACTAGTTGAAATGGGAATTTGAATTATGGAATTACCATTGGTGGATGGTGGCTAGCAGTGGAATCCAGGATGCGCATTTCGTCCTATTTGGGACTCGTCAGATGGATGTACCTGCATTTCTCAGTGAGTGATGATGTTCTCACCGAGGCTCGAACCCAGTACCCATAGTTTCAAACGCCAAGGCGTTATCCACTAGACCACTTGGGTACTGGGTTCGAGCCTCGGTGAGAACATCATCACTCACTGAGAAATGCAGGTACATCCAGCTGACGAGTCCCAAATAGGACGAAATGTGCATCCTGGATTCCACTGCTAGCCACCATCCACCAATTGTATCCTAACTAAATGCCCGGACATCGTCGAAGCATCTGCACAAGAAGCCGACATGTCAACCTGAGACCGAGCACTTCGGTCCAATCAATCGACGGGAAAAACAAAGATTCAACTCAATATGGAATTACCAGTTCGCCCAAGCAGCTAGACAGAAATCGGGTGCTTCCAAATGATTTAACTGTCTGAAGTGAGTCAAATTGAGAATACTGCTGATAAGGAGCTTGGCTACAAATGGGTGGAACTGCTATCCGTTGGTCACATCACTTCTATGTGTCTAGCAGACACTACTAGTTCCTACGAGTGGTGTACGAGTGCTCATTTCAATCAGTTTTACACCTAGTTTCTTGATTACCAATTTCACTGTCCAGCAGATCTTTTATTTCGTATACATTATCGTCAGAGCACTATTTGCACATATCTTCGTGTTGTGGTGCTTCTGTCCTTCACGTTGTATTACTTTGTGTTTCTTTCACGTCTCCCAAGTATCTCCACAACGTTGTATTGTTTACCTTCTCTGAAATCAAGTGAATCTCCCTGCCATATTTGATGTTTTATGCTGACTAACGTCTCATTATATACTACTGACAAATTTTATTAGTAGTACTCGCCAAAACATGGTACGGTCTGATGAAAGCCTTCAGGAAACCAGTCAGCCGGTTTGTCCTATTTCTATAGAAAAAACGTAGGCTTTCGGATATAGAATGTTCTCAGAAAGTTTGGTGCTAGCTGGACTGCTTAGATTCTGAGCAGATCCAGTTGTGAAAGAAAATATGTTCCGACAGTGGTTAGAGAGAAGGCTATTACCATCATTGGATCAGTCATCCACACACTACGTTGCATGGCCTGAAGGCGAAGTCATGCTTCAAAGGAATAAGGACTTGTCAGCGCTAATTTATCTCCTGTAGAGGAATAGAAAGCCAGTTTTACGTTGCTTCTCTGCCCTACAAACAGGACGTAGATCCTGGGGTCTATACATTTCGACTTACCCTTTAGCGGGCTGTAGGTGGTGGTAGTAAGGTCTTTAAGCCAAACACAATTGCAGAAATCACTTCAAACAAACTGTGTGTGTGTGTATGTGTAACAGACTTCAAGCAGTTTTTCACTGGGCCCTGACATCATGCCACTTTAAGCTCCTTTATGTTTCAGATCATTCAAGATAAGATCAACTTCCTCAGTGATGACAGCCGGGAAGTATTAACTGCCTACACATTTCCATAATCGAAATTCAAACATAAGAGAGGGAGACAGTAAAATAGGCATAAATCAAGGACACAAAATGAAATAGCTACGAGTAAAATTAGCCAATGGGATTTTAAAAAAAGAAAAAAACCTTTCACACAATGCTGACTTGCAGCAAACGTAAATGAAACCACTTTACTGATTCCCCATAAGAAACCATAACAGTGAATGTGTCAAGCAGTCTTGACAAACTGTCTTATATTTTAGCCTTGTCTGTAGACTATTCAAATATTTCTTTCATCTGAATATCTGAAATTCTAAACTTACTCCCAACTCCTCTTGACGGTAGGACAGTTTTAGGATCGTATTGATTTAAGTCCAGCTTTGATTCTTCAGATGTAAGATTACACTGACAGTTAACTTTTCTCGGAAAGAAAGTTAATACTGTCAGCCATAATAACTGTTGTAAAAGTGGTAAATTTGGCATTCTTCAGCTTCAATCTGCTTCAGTCAACCTGACATTTATACAAACAATATGTCTGAAATGTTATGGGTGCACAGATAAATACATGAATTTTGAAAAAAAAAACAGTTGGAGTTACGTCATACAGTGAAACAGTATTATTTACTGGATGATAAAGTTTCGAACACAATCTATTATTATTCAAAATTATAACAATTATAATCACACAATTTCAAAAATTGAGTTTACTTTGTTCTCTCCTATTTGTCGTTGTTGGGGTAGTAGAATTTTTCGTACATCTGGGACAGATGTTGAATCATTCCTATTACACGTGTTGGTTTGCAGTTGATTCGATAAACAAAGCTTCCGTTATCAATCAATCTCTAACTCCACCCTGTTACATCAGATTTCAAAATTGTCATGTTATCCCATCTCATCCTATTGTATGGTTGTGTGTGATTGCATGTAGTGAGTGATATAGTTGAACTATTCTCTAGATTTCTTATCTTATTCGGGTCAACTAATCTAGATTTTGATAGGGAAGATTTGTAGCTCAGGTGGATGATTTTGATGTGGTTTTTTTTCTCTGACCAACCAATCACATCCAAGGTCACCAGGAGAGATGATTAATAAACTCGTGGAGAAATCTAAAAGCTCAATTTAAATTGAAGTATGCGCTGAAGATGTCACCCAGTAAGGTGATGAAAGCTTCGCAAACTAACCATCCAGCTCAGAGAACAAAACCACATCAAAATCTAGATTTTGCTAGGCTTTTGTGCTCCACTAATCTGACTAACTGCCCCTGTTCTACTACTTTGACCTATGTATTTGACCTGACAATCACTGCAGGCAGGGTATTAGATAAACTAAATTGTTTCGTTTTATTGGCTCCACAGGATCCACCATCTAACCGACACAGCTTTTTTCTAATTGAGTTTGAGGGTGGTTTGAATGCCAGCCACTTTTATCCCTGTTTGTATTGTTAAGAATTCTGCGTAAGCTGGTTTCCGAGGTTCTATCTTTGTATGGAAGTACTACTGATGATTTAGATTCCTTATCGTTGGTGTTATGATTATTCTGCGCATGTTTCACATGCATGTCGTCATTAATATTATTATTATTATCACTATCACTACTATCATTATTTATTTTATTTTTGCACTTTCCTACATACTTTCTGATTAATTTAACAGGAGAATTTGCTAAGAGTTCTCAACAGTGCAGGAATAAAGGTGGCATTCAAACTCGCAAACTCACTTAGAAACTAGCTTTTTCAGTTAAAGGATAGATCTTGAGGAGCCCATTAAATAAAACAATTTAGTTTATCTAATACCCTTCTTGAATGTTTATCAGGTTAAATACATGGGTCAAAGTGGAACAAAAAGGCTAGTCAGACTAGGAGAGTATAAAAACCCAGCAAAATCTAGATTAGCTGACCCGAATAAGATAAGAAATCTGGAGAAAAGTTCAGGTTTGGCACTACATCACACGCAAACACACACACTTACACATAACCATACACTAGGATGGGATAAGATGATAGTCTTGAAATTGAATGTCCAAAAGTTATTTGTTATTATTATAAACCTGTTTTGGTAATCCAAGTTTCAATTTACCTCATAATCATTTTCAACCCCTTCTTTGCTTTGTTTATTTTTGTCTCTTTCTTTTTCTTACCCACACCTTGGAGTCTCCCTACCCAGGAAGCCTTGGACCCAGGTTTCGTGCTAGTTGGCACCCACCAGTCAGCATGGCGTATCTGTAACCTTGACAGATAGGATTCAGTCTGCACCAAACAAAGGACTAGCACATTACACTAGTTACTAGTGTCCAGTCAACGTATCCAATACAGTCCTACAAGAGGTCAATCGTCAGGCCGAATAGTCCAGTAGTAATGTCTCTGGCTGTATGTACCACTGGATGACGCAGCTTTGAATTTCAGACATGGGACATGAGTTCCTTCAATGTGGTTGCAGATGCGCCTTGCTGATCGATGAGTTCCAACTAGCACGAAATCTAGGTCAGGCAGGGATTCCTATCAATTGCCTCCAACCATCTAATTTCATAAAATCAATGTGCACCGTGATGGCGAGCTACCAAGCCAGTTGGTGGACACATTGAAAACCTGACTGATAAAATTAAGTCTGCACCGAACAAAAGACTAGACACATCACACTAGTTACTGGTCAGTGTCCAATCAAACTACACTAAGAAACAAATAAAATCCCAAACCACATATCTAGTTAGACAGTTAACAAGTATTAAGAAACTTACCTTAAATTTAGCCTACACGAGATCTAATGACATTGTGGTCTAACTAGATATTATAGTTGCAATAATCAATATTTAGTCATGTGATCAAATAATTTTAAAAATGAATACCTTCAGGTATCTAATTCTACTCATTTATATTTCTGAGAAAAGATTAATTAAAACAAGGTAAGTGTAGGATATTATTATTGCATTAAATGATAACAATCATTTTTAACTTATCATACATGTGATTATAACATTTTTTGAGGTTAAAATTAAATTGAACTAGCTACTGAGTACTATTATTAGTAGTATCGACTAACAAAGCATAGAATGGCAGTCAAACCTAGCTCTATCTCAACTTCACTGACTTCGAAAAGGCCTTCGACATATCAGCGTTGACCTAGAAGTAATTCTGAAACTGTTTCCACACCATGGCGTACACTGTCTAAGTCTTTGTCAACCCTATTCAACAGTTGGCTACATGAAAATGCCACCTGTCAGGCGATCTACAACGGAAAACTCACTCAGTGTGTGTGTGTGGGGGGGAGTGAGAAGAAACGATAAGATGACTCCAGAAGATCTGGATTTCGTGCACGGATAATGTATGTCTAATGTCACACAAACTCGAAGACTTAAAGGCAGGCGAAAGCCAACAAACTGTCTGAAGAAGCAGCAAAGACCGGGCTTCAAGTGAACGTAAAGACGGAGGCGTTGAAGATAACCAACCAACAGTAGCAACACCCAGCACCAATGAGAATCAATGGGAGGAATTCTCAAGATGTTACTTCATTCACTCATCTTGTGAGAACTATTTCAACCAACAGGAAGAGTGGATGAAGATGTACATTCTCAACACTCTGAAATTCGTTTGGAAATCTCGTGCACTCAGCATAAAGGACAAGAAACGGATATTCAGCACAAATACCTATATGGGGCAGAAATTTCGCTTACACATCCCGTAAAGCAGTTCTAACAGGTTAGAAACTATTGTCAACAACTGCCCACTTCGCTCCATATTGAAGATCAAACGGCCAGAAAGAATTTGCGGGAAAGAAACTCCGGGAACGGACCAATCAAGAAGCTATTGCTCAACAAATATATGGAAGAAAATAGAGATGGACTGGGCAAACATTGAAGGGACCGTTGGGTGATATCCCGCACCATGGCATTGCTTGAGTGGGACCCAAATGGGAAGTGATGAGTGGGGTGTCCGAGGGTGACATGGAGGAGACGAGGGATTATAAACAACCGTGGGACCAGTTTAAGAGGATCTCAGAAAATAGAACAAAGTTAAGACATGCTTTTAAAGCTTTCTTCCCCTCCTCACGTGTGCTCCTTCATATCGTCATATCAAAGTTGACACAACTGTGGTTGATAATGATTATCCAGACAAGTTTATAAGGAGAGTATTGAGTAGTAGTGTGAACACCAAATCTACTCTCCAATTTGCCACTAAGAAAGACGTGTACATCAAGCTCGACACATATTGAACACTGTGGTTAAAAAGACTTTCTATGCAGCTAATATCATAATAATTGAGAATGTGAAGCTGATATACTCATCTAAGTCATTGGAACATGTGAAAAATGAGATCTCGTCCCACTGTATTAACCAATTTGAATGTAAACACGGTCACACATACATAGGGAGGACTCACCAATCTCTGCAAGTAAAGGATGGCTTCAAAAGTAAATGGAATCCCGATGACCCATTAATGATGAGATCTAGCTCCTCAATTTCTAAGCATATTATAGAGACAGGACATAAAATTGATGTTTACACACCTCCCTGAAACCTATCTGTGACACATGTTTGGGTGACGGTGTATCTTAAAGTTTGTGGAAGCCACAGCCGGTAATTAGGTATTTTAAACCATCTTTATGCGTTTAAAAGAACAATTCGTTATCACACTAAACCACCTTTTCTTGGTAAACTTCGTTTTGATACCAGCCAGGGTAGATGTAATATTACTTCTCTTATTGGTTTAGTGGTATTCATTGTTATTTTTACCTTCAGTATGTCGTTTCAACTTGACCTAAGTCTATTTTCTCACCTCTAATCTCTTTATTAATTCTGTATATAAATTCCTATGACAAGTTCGTGTGTGATGGATCAGATTGTTCGAAATTTGTTGCGCAAATGTATTACACGATTAAAACAAATTACGTCTTCCTATTGCTTTATCTAAATTTACAAATGGAAATAACTGTTTTAAAGATTTGAGTTAACTAACAGACAGATAGAGAGATTATTAAAATATGATTACAGGTTGACGTCAGTTAGAGAACTATTGGAATACCTGGGAGTACTGGACAGCTGTTTTGTCTAAATTTTGCACTCTTCAACAGTACCCACCCTTGGGATCCGCATTCAGGACCTACCATTACAAGACTAGCTGGTATACCATTCAGCCACTGATACCTCATCCATTGACCCATGAATTCCAACTCCTGCCAATTAGCGATACAGTAAGTCGTAAGTAAATAAACTGGTGCGAATCACATTCACACTTTACAATGCACACAGTTCAATTGGTGCAAGTTTCACCACAGTTCCCTTTGGAAACGCAAATTATTCAGTTCATCCAGGTAGCTGGACAGAAATGGAGTGTAGTTTGAACTGATTCGGCTCATTCAGCTGAATCGAACTAGCAAGACCGCTGATAAGCTCGATCCCAAAAGAGCGAAACACCTTTCTATCAGTGTTTGGAACATATCGATGGCTTGGCTGGCCAGTAGATACTACTGGTTGATATGAGTGTCATAATACTACTTATTTCAATCAATCAATCAGTAGTATATAATTCTATGCAGATAGGTGAGAATATTTTACAAGTCCAGTTCTGAACATTTTGTTATCATCTAAGAAAGTCTTAGCAAAAGTTGACACTATTTACATGGAACTTTGAGTCGATTAAACGCTTGGAATTAAATTTAATCATTAGTCCTAGCATAATTTCCAGAAAATATCTAATTTCATACCAGTGATTTAACCAATTGAGAATGGTCTGTAACTACTGATAATATTCAGTAGTAGTGTAACAACAGAAGAAAAAAGGCTAGGTTGTTTATTCAGAAAATTAAGAGATATAGATTTTAATATACATTATTGTCAACGCAGAAGAGGCGTCTTCTGATTGGTTGTTTTCTTGCTGAAGGTTATTCTGTATTGTTTTGTAACTGTTTCTCAGAAAATTTAGCCAAATATCTGCGAATCGTATTTGCACACGATAAGTCCGCTATGATTGGTTGGTGACGTCCTTCTTCTCAAGGTTAAGCTTTGTTATCGTTTTTCCCATGACGTAAATTGTTGTTAACACTTTTGGCTTGTTCGTAGCTAGCTCTCACGACTGTAGCTTTGCCTGTTAAATGTCAAAGTGACTGCTCCAAACTAAATGGCTTTTTATCAGAAATCAGCCAGTGGTCCAAGGAAAACGGTTTAACCTTAAATCCCTTCAAATGTCAAACAGTCAATTTCACCTTTAGGCATAAATCTGACCTAAACAAACTGCTTAGCACTCACATAGATGACACTGAAATAGAAACCAAGTCGGAAATTAAATATCTTGGCGTCATTCTATCTGCTGATCTTTCGTGGTCGTCTCATATCTTCATGATTTCTAAGAAAATATTCCGTCTTACCTTCTACATCAAGAAGTTAAGACATTCTGATATAACCCAACCCTTACTCCTAAAATTCGTTACCTCTTGCATCCTGCCCATTATTCTCCATTGTTCCCCCTTAGTTTTCCCTGGGCTACTGAAGAAAGACTATACCTTATTACGCAGGATATTAAAGGTTGTCAGCAGGGTAAGCAATGCGCCACTTAACCAGCTTGTTAATATTCTGGTCGACAGGCACTTGGACTCATGTGAAAAATGGGCTAAACCCATTCTATCTATCTAACTCACACCACCCTCTTCACTCACAACTCTCCCTTGTATCTCATCAGGAAAAACCAGAAGCCTATATAGAAAACTATATGCTCGCACTAGTAAGTACCAAAACCCCACCATTCCCTACTTAGCTCGTGTTCTGTGCGATAAAGAAAGCATTAGGCGTGATACCTATAACTTATTAAATAGTGAGTAGAACAACTGGATATCGTCTCTCCAACTCATATCATTTATAGGTACAACGTTTTCTTTCTTTTCCTTTTCTCTTTGTTTTGTTCTGTGCGGTTTTGTTTTTCTCTTCTTTAGAAACTCTGCTTTAAACATTCTTCGTCGTTCTCTCACACTCTGTATATTTCGACCTTTTGTTACCACTTACGCCAGTAAATATGCCAGCATCTACTTTTCTAACAACTTCAAAAACTCTGTTCAATTTTAGCTTTGCTACCGACATGCGAGTATGTTGTTGTCATAATGAACTGAGATTACCTTTAATCTATGTAGAATCTTATTTATTGTTAATGTACTAACTGGATGCGCAATACTGTAGTAAAATGCTGAGAATTCTAGTCTGTATCACAAGCACTGTTTTGGAATAAAGTAAATTATTATTATTATAATGATTTGCAATTTCATTTATACATTTAATCGTTTAATTAATCAATTAATTAATTAAAGTATAATTACTGTCCTCTCTATTTTTATTTCCTATAGATCATGACAATTTCATTGGGAAATTATTTCAAAATAATTTTATGCCTTATATGTACTTTAACAAATTCATCTACTGGAAGTAAGTTATATTATTGTCATTTAAGATTGATCACAAACTGATTTCGGCTACAGATCAGGGAGTACTGGACAGTTACTTTTTTCTTGTTTGAGACTCTTTAGCATTATGCATTCATTAGCTCACCAGGAATCGAAGCCAGGACCTTCAGGTTACAAGGTCTGATTCTTCAGCATTCAGTCACTGGGAAGAAATCTCATGAATTCCAACTCCTTTTAATCTGTGATATACAGCGCGACCTCCCGCCAATATCCATCAAAGCGTATTTGTCTTCACAGGCAATTTGGTGAACTCTGCTGGTCGCACAGCTTTTCACTAGATCTCCAGGATCCTATCTTGCAGTCAGTCCCCAACGATAAGTGATCCAATCCCTAGTGAATGGGATCTGTTGAAGAGTTCCCAACTAGAATAAAACAGCTATCCAGTACACTTTGGTCTTCTATAGCTCTACACCCGAAGTCAATTGGTGCTAATTTTGGAAATCAATCAAATCCTTACAAACAAAATTGAATTTTAGATTTTTCCCGTCGATTGATTGGACCGAAGTGCTCAGTCTCAGGTTGACATGTCTGTTGGCTTCTTGTGCAGATGCTTCGACGAAGTCTGTGGATGTAATTGGGATTTAATTGGTGGATGGTGACTAGCCGTGAAATCCAGGATAACTTGTATTTCGTCCTATTTAGGACTCATCGGTGCCTGGATGCACCTGTATTCCCCAGTGAGTGATGAGGCTGCCACCACCGAGGCTCGAACCCAGTGCCCATAGAGTTTCAAACGCCAAAGCGTCATTCACTAGACAACTTGGTCCACGACAGCCACCACCTCTTTTGTAACGGGTCACATTAATTATTTAATTCAATATTAGATTTTCCGATCGATTGGACGAAATGCGTATTATCCTGGATTCCACAGCTAGTCACCATCCACCAATTAAATTCTAAGAATATATATATTGTTTACAGTAATTATCTGTTGCACTCAGCATAATGAACGAAATTTAGGCCAACAACACTAATGTCAACTCCATTGGATTGGTCACATACGCTGAGGAGACCATTCAGAGACAATGCACGCCAGCCTGGCTGTTAATTTGAACTTGAATGGGGAGGTAGAGATGTGAAACTATGGACAGTCGTCAACCTACCTAAGAAGACTGCAAAAAACAGAATAAAATGGACATATACTGTTGTCTTCGTTCATTACTCAAGATCGGATGGCTGGCCAGAAAGGATCAGCAACACGGATCTCTGGGAGCGAATCAACCCATCAGGAACCGATTGGGAAACAAATAGGCAAGAAGAAATGGAGGTGGACTGGCCGTACTCTGAGGATACCATCAAGTGACATCACTAGACAAGCCATTACTCGAGTGGAACCCGAAATGGAGGCGGCGAGTTGTTCGTCAGTGCAAGGGTGACTTGGAGAGGTTATGTGAAGGGGAGGTGAAAGCATGTGGGCAGACTTGGAACCGATGAAAACTCTAGCAGATAACCGAACGCAATGGAGACGCGTGGCTGAAGCCCTATGTTCCCCTAGAAATTATAGGAAATCATAATAGTGTTCCACTTCGAACCCAAGAGAATAATAATAATAATAATTTACTAGATGGAACGTTCAAATATCTACTCAGAGAACTTTAGTTGTTGTATTATTTACAGAAATATAAAAGTGGTCATAGATAGCTGTATGAGCTTTAGTCAAAAATTGTGTTGTAGGTAGTGTTGCGATGTTAGCTGGTTGGAGGCAATTGACAATAATCTCTGCACCTAGGTTTCGTGCTTGTTAACACTCGTCAGCAAGGCCTAACTGAAACCCTTTAGAAACTAATATTCCTCTTCGCCTTAGTACACAGAGATGGTGAGTCATCTGCCTACCTTGATGATGAAGCTGTAAATCTGACTCTGACAGAATTCAATCAGCATCAACAAGAAGGACAAGACCCCTGATATTGGTGATTAGCCCTCAGTGACAAGCCCATTATAATGCTACAGAAAGTTAGTAGTGAGGCCAAGCAACTCAATGGTAACATCTGTGGCCAAAATACCAGGTGGGCTTAGATCTCCCAGACGACTTCAGTCCCTTATAGATTTGCAATTCGGCCAATTTCGCTAGGTAACTCACCACCTGAATTCACTCTAAATTGTTGTTAAATGGTTGGAATTATTTTCTGCAGGAAGCCTTGAATCCCCGTTGCATTGTTGTAGCCTTGCTGACGATTATCAACAGGCATGAAACTTACGTCCAGATCTTCCTGCCGATTGACTGCAACCTTCTAATATCAGCTGTTCAGAGTGGACCGTCATGGTGAGGTACCTTGCATACTGGCCACATTGTAAACTTGACTGGTAGAATTCAGACTGCACCAAACTAGTTGGTATTACTGTGATGAGAGCTGTATGCAAACCGAAATTGTAGACAACAATCGACGTCATTGTTAACCTCCCGAATCCAGGTCATGAGAAAAACAATCACAAAGTTGAACATTGAAGAACTCACCAACCAATCACAGCAGACTTAACGCATACAAATACAATTCGCAGATATATGGCTTAACTTTCTGAAAAACAGTCACAAGCAGTACAGAATAACTTTCAGCAAGAAAACAACCAATCACAAGAGGTTGCTTCCCCGCTGACAATAACGAATAATAATAGTGTACATGAAAATCTATAAATAGCTCTTGATTTTTTAAGTAAACGATGTGTTGCCTGACTCTTGTCTTCTGTCGTCACACTACTATTATTTTCCTTTTGCGTTCACAGTAGAACGTAGGGATTCAAAGACACATATCAATTTTTACCATTCTCTGTGATCCACTTTAGCTGGCCAGACGACTGATCATACATAGTATCTCATCTACTTCTTATACGACCTTCTTCCTTTTACCTTGGAGGCGACTCGCGTTTTGTCATTTGTTATTCAGGTTCCACTCTAGGGTCTGGCTTTTGGTGTCATTCAACGCTCTTCTCATTGTGTTTGTCCAGTTCATCTCTATTTTATTCGGCATATTTTTTTTTGAATTTACAGCTTGATTCCACACCGTATTTTGGTACAAGTATGGAATTTTCAGCATGGATATCGGTAGCCCAAATTTTGCAGGCCGACCATAGATATCAGGTGTGCGCCGGCGTGGGCTCGAACCCCGGACCATGTGCATGGTCGGCGAGAGTCCTAACCACTGTGCCACCGACGCACAACGATCGGTTCTTGGTTGGTTTGTTCCCCACGGTTGCTTGTTGCTAATTCTTTCTGACTGGCCATTTGACCTTCGATATGGAGCCAGCGGATTCAGTTGTTGATAAAAATCTCCACTAGCCTGCCCACTATGCTTTTCTTAAAGCTGTAGTCAAGTTTCCAACTCATATAGGGGAAATGACTGATTTGACACGGGGGTTGAAAGTTCAAATTTTGTTTTTTATGCTGCATGTAGTGGGTTCCTACACCCCGATTTATGACAGATGAAGACTTGTCTTGCCTTTCTGATTCTAGTTTCAACGTTCTCACCTGTTCCGCCTAATGGTTGAAACTATGCTGCCTTGATAAGTGAGGAAAGTGACTTCTTTCAACTTACTCCCGTTGATATCGACTGGGGTGCTTGTTGTTGGTTGGTTGGTTAGATATCTTCATCACTTCCGTCTTCTTCATGTTCACTTGGAATCCTGTCTTCGATGCTTCTTCTATCATTCTGTTAGTTCTCACCCTTAGGTCTATGTGACACTAGACATAAATCATTCACGAAATTCACATATTCTAGAGTCTTCTCACTCCTCACAACCTACTGTACAATCCAGTCCACCACAATTAGGAATATCATTTGTGACAGTGTGGTGAGAACTGTCCGCAAGCCGAAATTGTTAGACAGCAATTGACGTCAATGCTTACATTCCATATCTTGGTCATTAGAAAAATAAACAAGAATAAAGACTAACTCAACAAAGAATCACAGAAGACCTTGGTGTGGGTGGATACGATTAGCAGATGTATCACCAGACTGTCTAAAAAACGGCAACAAAGAGATGATGGAATAACCTTCAGTAGGAAAACAACCAATCAGAAGACGTTGCCACTTCTCTGCTAACAATAACGCTAATAATAATGTACATAAATATCTGTTTGTTTTCTCAATAAACGATCTGTTGCCTGATTCTTGTCTATGTCGTTACAATTGTAGGCAGCCAGCCAGCTAGCTTGTCTTACTCTCGTATAAACCAAGAACTAGAAATATGACATCAATTACCAATTAAAGTGTTCCATGTATATATAAGTTATGCAATTTTCCAACAGTCAGTAAGTCCTCAAGTATCGGATTTTGAAGAGATTTAGTCACTAGTGAACATCATCACTAGCGACTGTTCAGTTAGGCTATTGCCTGGGGTTTTAGTGAGAAGCTGTGGCTAGTAGTGTACGACAGGTTGAAGGTGAGAACAGTTACTCATTGAAGAAGACATTACGAAGTGGTCGCGCTTTGTCATGAGTTGGCACAAGTTAGAATTCATGAGCTGACTGGCCATTGGATCAAGTTCCAGTGACTTATTGGTCTACGAGATCGCTAGCCTTGTAACCAGAAGGTTTTGGATTCAAACCCCTCAGTGTGGGGTGCGTACCGATGAAGAGTCCCAAACTAGGGCGAAACAACTGTCCCGTACTCCTTGACGGGTTTTTTCTAAGGGTTCCCTGACTGATGTCAGCTCATGATGAAATCCTCCAACAAGTCAGTAAGTTCCCTTAACACTCTCCTTGTCTTATGCCTGTATATTCTTATATCACTCACTTGTATAATACTCTATGCGACCTATTTTAGTTACTCACAGGTCTTTTTTTTTACTATAACCAACAGAACGAAAGTGCCCAACTTTCATTAATTATATCCAGAAAAAACATGAAATCGATTTTCCAGAAGAAAGGTACAGTAAGTTTTCTTAAGACTAATTAATATTTTAACTGATTAAAAATGTCCATTAAAATTTTTTTTCAAAAGAATGTTTACTGAACAAAAAATACTCTTTTCGATAACCTGCTTTTCATCAGGTTCTACAGTTATACAGCTATACATAATAGTGAACGAATTAGTGCTATCAATCAAATCAATGTTGTTTAGAATCAGTAATATCACAATGGATTATAGTTCCACAGCTTCAACATAAAATAACAATACTCTGAATGAACATCAGAAAAATTAAAAAAGGTAACATTACAAATTCATGAGTTTATATTCTCTACTGAAGGCCGGCCAGGGAAGTAGTAGTGGCTGGACTTGCTTCTTGTGCACACAAAGCACTGGTTGTTTCACACGAAACGTGATAGCCTCTGCTGTTTGAAGTATGCGGTACCTGGATGCCTTTTCACAATTTATTTGGTAACCGGTAGATGACAGAGAAAGATTCTTCAATGCTGGCTTTATGGCAGGCCGATTTGGACCAGGTGGTCTAATATCGAACTTTTGATAGTTTTTACTCCACCTTTATTTAGCCACACTGATAGATTCCCGAGTGAGCACGAAAAATCAAGTTCCTAGAGCAATGACAAATATAAGTCGCTTCACCGCAAGCGCAATTGAATTGGTAGATATAATTGGAAGTGGCTAGTCTAGGTACTTCATCTTTAAATGGAGGAATCACCATTAGTCGTGTAGGAAATGAGACTTGTAGTTTGTCAGCATTAAAGGTTCTTTGGATTGATTTTCTTAATTTCTTCGTAATTATTTCACCTTTGAATTGTAGTCATATGTATAAAGGCCTCTTGTTTACAAATAGTGAGTAGTCCTTATCCGCTTTCTTTGTCATGTGTTTCTTGATAAATTACTATGGATAGCTATTCTCAATCAAGGTATCATATACAATGCTTAGTTCATCTTCAATCACTCCTTCTGAGCATATAGCTCCTATCCTGTGGCTGAGGGTCTTTACTAAATTTCTTTTCTACTGGAGTGGAACGAAGCTATGAAAACATGTATATTGTTCCGTCCAACTACTTTTCCTATGTGAATTTTTCTTTATGCTATCATCTGGTTTTCTTGTAAAGAGCAAGGCAATTCTATTTTGAGGGATTTATCTTTGATAGGATCCCACATATTTTGGTATTGACTGTTAATCTTGCATATATGGTATGTTATCATTCTCACACATTTTGGTAGTGACTGCTAATCTTATATATATGGTATATTATCATTCCCACACATTTTGTTATTGACTGTCAATCTCGCACATATGGTATATTATCATCTCTCACGCACTTTGTTATTGGCTATTAAGATAAATTATTTCAAATGCTGTTAGCTGTCCATATTGTTGTAAAATGTATAAATACCATGGCTTTCTTTGTCGTTGTTGCACTTCAATACACAGTCACAGTCCAGCCTTTGTCTTTTGATATTTGCGTGCTTTACTAAATCGGAAGGTACGACAAGCAGATAGGCAGATTAGTTCAGGCGCAGACAGAGCAAGGTGAAAACGTCTTCATTCAATTCCCTACAGTTATAACAAATTGGCGACGGGGTTTTACCTTAATTCATTGCAGTTATAGCAAGCAAACGACGACAGTTTTTATTCTGTTCAGCGCAACTATATAACATTTTTGACTGTGTTAATTACAACCCAATTACAATGTCTATCTCTCTGGACGATCTCAAATCTATCTTGCAGCAGCAGCAAGTTCAGAATGAAGCAGCTCAACTAAAATTAATCGAAGCTCTCACTCAGAAGCTGTCCATTCAAGTTCCATCAACATCTCATTCTGACAAATATGAAAGCATCTCAAATTCCATCAGTGAGTTCAACTACGACCCAATATCTGGTCTCGTATTTGATGCATGGTTCAATCGTTACGAAGACGTTTTCCGTATTGAATGCTACATGTTTGATGATGCTGCCAAAGTCCGATTGTTACTAAGAAAACTTGGTACTGTTGAGCACAACAGATATGTTAACTTCATTCTGCCTAAGAACCCACGTGAGTTATCATTCGATGAGACAGTCACCGTTTTATCACAAATCTTTGGTGAACAGTCATCCATGTTTAATATTCGGTATCAATGTTTTCAGTTGACAAAAATGCCTTCCGATGATTATGTGACTTACGCTGGCAAAGTGAACAAGGAATGTGAAAGGTTCAAACCACACGAAATGACATCAGATCAGTTCAAGTGTTTGATTTTTATTTGTGGGTTGAAGAACCCAGAAGATACTGACATACGAACTCGACTTCTGTCACTTGTGGAACAAGACCCGAAAATGACTTTACAAATGGTGACAGCAGAATGCCTACGTTTAATCAACTTGAAGCACGATACTGCTATGGTGGAGTGCAAACGACAGTCGTCTGAATTTGGTTCGATTAACACAGTGAAAAGTCCTCCGATCACCGTTAAGCACACAGAACGTCAGTCTCAAAATTCAGCTAAACCTCCTTCAGTGTGCTGGCACTGTGGTTCGTGGCATTTTGTCAAGTTCTGTCCTTTCAAGAAGCATAAATGCCGTAATTGTCACCGTTTTGGACATAAGGAGGGTTACTGTACACCGCAGAAAAATTCTTCGGTGAGGAACAGAAGTAGTCGTTTCAAGCCGAAACAATCTCCTCGAGTACAGACCGTTTTCACTACTTCCAAAGTCGAGTTCGCCAGCAAACGTAAGTACATAACACTAGATATTAACGGCAAACGTATTCGTCTTCAGTTGGATACGGCATCAGATATCACCGTAATTTCCCGAACTACGTGGCGCAAACTTGGTTGCCCACAGATTCTGCCGACCGAGCATGTCGCCAAGAATGTCTCTGGAGATATACTGAAACTCGTGGGTGAGATAAATTGCCAGGTTCAGTTTGGTGAGCATCACTTCAATGGTGTATGTTACGTTACAAACTACCATGATTTGAATTTGCTTGGTCTTGACTGGTTAGACAAGCTCCATATCTTTAATGTACCATTAAATTCAGTATGCTCTAATGTTTCGTCTTCACCACACAACGTTGTTCCCGGAGATGTATCTGATCAATCTCTCTTGCAACGCCGTCGTCAAAAGCACGCTTCTGTCTTCCAGGACAAACTTGGTTGCTGCAAACTGTTTGGCATCCAGCATATTCGTAGCCCCCCGTATCATCCCCAATCGAATGGACAGACTGAACGTTTCGTCGACACCTTTAAGCGTGCTTATGCAAAAGCGAAGGGGGAGGGAACAACAGAAGAAATTTTGGATAAATTCTTGCTGCATTATCGTACGAATGAAAAAGGACAGTTATGTGTCAGACACACAGATCACGCTCTATCCAGTACCACGCAAAGGTCAACTCGACAAAGAAGAGCTCCGAAACCTTTTCAAATAGATCCAAAAAGCAAGTCCTACACTCTTTACGGGGGAGGTGATAGGATCCCACATATTTTGGTATTGACTGTTTAATCTTGCATATATGGTATGTTATCATTCTCACACATTTTGGTATTGACTGTTAATTTGTATATATGGTATATTATCATTCTCACACATTTTGGTAGTGACTGCTAATCTTGTATATATGGTATATTATCATTCCCACACATTTTGTTATTGACTGTCAATCTCGCACATATGGTATATTATCATCTCTCACGCACTTTGTTATTGGCTATTAAGATAAATTATTTCAAATGCTGTTAGCTGTCCATATTGTTGTAAAATGTATAAATACCATGGCTTTCTTTGTCGTTGTTGCACTTCAATACACAGTCACAGTCCAGCCTTTGTCTTTTGATATTTGCGTGCTTTACTAAATCGGAAGGTACGACAAGCAGATAGGCAGATTAGTTCAGGCGCAGACAGAGCAAGGTGAAAACGTCTTCATTCAATTCCCTACAGTTATAACAATCTTCCCACGTGAATTTCATATTAGAATGTACTTGATTGAACTATGTGCATATATAACTGTAGAACCTGATGAAGAGCAGATTATCGAAAACAGTAGTCTTTGTCCAGTGACCATTCTTTTTGATAATTAATATTTTATCATTATTTTAATATACTACTTTAAAATGATAAATTTAAACACGATAACATTGTCACTGATTTATTGATTATTTTACAGACAAAGCAGAATTGTTCTCAGCACTCCATTTACCTAAATAATTAGAGTTATTTATAAATACAGTTCATAACATTTCATTCCCATAGTAAATTTTAAAAAAAACAACAACAGCTGTGGAAAAAATAACAGCAATATTTAATGAATTCGTAAATTTCGGTAAGTGAACTCGTCAGCTGAAAGCTCTTCTACAGACACTCTTATTCATACACTTTTGTTTCTAAGGTATCTAAATATCAATGAGGGTGAGTGAATATGTCTAAGTGATGTTGGTTCTTGGTGAAATCTAACAAATGGAATTAAATAAATAATAAATATTAGTAGAGTATTCAACTGACAAGTCCTGGTGAAGCTTATGAATTCAACAAATTCGGCTTTAATTCATGACCGTTACTCGTTTTAAATTTACTGCGGAAAAGAAATGTTATCAACACTGATGATTTTTTCGAAGTAAATTTGTGGATGGTGACTATCACTGGTGGAATCCAGCAGGCGCATTTCGTCCTATTTCAGACTCGTCACCTGGATTTACATCTGCATTCCCCAGCGAGTGATGGTTGATGCATTTTATGCATTAAACCTTTTCAAATCTTTAGGAGACTTTAATTCTATGCAAAACTGAAGATATACCTTGCTGACGAGCGCCAAGCAACATAAAAACCTGGGTATAGAATATGCTGACGATCACCTACACTTCCTTAACGTCTAAACGTATCTTTTTCTCTCATAAACATTTTGTAGATCTACAGTGTAGTGACAATAATACTCAATGTTTACTTTATGTATACCAAGAAAAGTCTTTTTGGGATGCACATAAAATTTGTAAACAATTGACGGGTGATTTGTGGGTACCAGAGACGGATGTAGTAAGTTACACTTTACAGTTGGATTTCTCCTTTTAAGAACATTTTTATGTTGCTTATCAGACACTATGTATAACTATTAGAAAACTCTTACATGAATTCATCCATTTATAATATTCGTATGTTAGGTCTAAGTGAAATTAACTGTGATATCATGGTAAATTGCAGGTTCGGTCACCCAATGAAATCAGTCAAAATACTGCTGAAAACTATGGACTACTAATGTAACGACAGAATACAAGGGCCAGGAAACAGATCGTTTTATTGAGAAAATCAACAGATATTTAAAGATTTTTGTCTACATTATTATTAGCGTTATTGTTAGCAGAGAAACGGCGTCTTCTGATTGATTGTTTTCTTGCTGAAGGTTGTTCTGTATTGCTTGTGGCCGTTTCTCAGGAAGTGAAGCCATATGTCTGCGAATCGTATTTGCACACGTTAAGTCTTCTGGGATTAGTTGGTGAGTTCCTCAAGGTTAAGCTTTATTATTGTTTTTTCTCATGACCCCAATTCGGGAAGCAAACATTGTTGTTAACTGTTGTCGACAATTTTAGCTTGCAGACGGCTCTGACCACAGTGGCAGCTGTTTTTTTCTTCTAGTATGAGGCTCTTCAGCAGTATGCACAAATAAACCCACACACCGGGGTTGAACCCAGGACTTCCAGATTGCGAGGCAGGCACACTGACTCTTCACCCACTACGATGGAACCCAATGGTCCATGATTTCAAACTTTTACATATTCCCGAAGTAAAGCACCATTGACATCCTGGTGGTTTGTCACCAGGAATATCAATTGTTGTTGATGCTGGCTGAGGGACGAAGATTTCCAGAATGGTTTCAGGTTGATGAATGTGTTTCTCGCCTGCCTTCCTGATTCTCGCTCGATTTGACATCCTCGTCCGTTCCCCCTGTAGTTAAGACAATGCTTCCTAGATAAGTGAATGAAGTAAGCTCTTTCAAATTCCTCCCGTTGATAGTGATTGACGCTGGATGTTGCTATCGTTGTTGTTGGTTGACTGGTTATTTTCATAACCTTCATCTTGTCTGTGTTCACTTGGAGTCCTGTGGGTAGTGATAGAGCACTATTTGTGTTGACTCTGTCATGTCTTTTCAATTTTTATAACTCACTTTAACGTTACAAGTGGCAGTTTATCTTGGTATAGGAATCTAAATCTACTAAAATTTTACTATTATTAAACTTCATCAATTTTCTGTGTTCCTGAATATGGTTCTGTAGGAAGTCAATAAATTCTGTAGTTAGTTGTACACGACTGGCAGATGTAACGCGTTAACATAAACCACTCATAGATTGTGACAAATTTAAACTATAACGACTCATGGAATGTGAACGCACGGGTGACTTTCAGCCAACCAGTTGGGAAATACATTGAGTGATTTTTGCATAGAAATAACGTTTACTTACAAGAGAAATACATCAAAATACATAAAACCAAATATTTTTCCCTGACATGTCTCAAAAATATCTCCAAATTATTATGAAGAGCATCGGTTTCCAAGTTAAACCATTTGTTGTACATGCCTTCACCGAGGTGACTGAAGATGAGCTCTTATTGTGACCTATTTATCTCTGTTACACAGTCTTGTAGTCTCCCCCAAAAGACCTAAATTAAATTAGCACGCGTTCCAGTAAGAGGATCTAATAACTATTTATCAGGAAAATGAGGATAATAAAAAAACATGCTATTACCAACCTCAAACCTAATGGTAACCTTAACCTTAATCCTAACCCTAATCGCTACCGAAACCCTAACAAGCCATTAACATATCGTCCGAAAAGTACTTAAAAATGAGATCAGGATGAAACTTACGCTTCAATTCGCGCACAGCGTTCATAGTGACACTACTAGAGTAATAGTAGATCCCTTTATCGAACGAACAATAAGCATTCTAGTTCATTGGTGTATACGTAATCCTGGCTCAGATTGTCTTAAAAACCTAGTTACTTCCCACAGATATTTTTGATGCTAAACTGTTATTTTGAAGAATGACCAAATCTTCCCTTCTCTTCCCTCTATTCTCTGTTTTACGATAATGATGGTGGCCTTATTGTAGATAGTATTTATACAATGTTCAGAATTTTCAGCGGAGTTTATTGTATGATATCTTCTCTTCGTAGAGGATCTTCAGATAAAATATTGATTGACAGTAGATCCTGTGATATAATGCAGTCTGACTTGAAGCACAAACCAATCCACTATGACAATTTTTCTCTGTCTCCTTAGAGAAATGTACGACATTTGATTGAAGGTCAACTGTAAAACGTTCAGGGGTTCATTTTGAGACCCAGGAACATAACTCATGGACGAAATTAAACTTTAAGCACCAGTACCAACGCACAAATGACCCTGAACGCACCAACCACATGATAAAGGCGATTTTTAAGTATGAAATACATATATTCGCATGAAAATAATGAATTAAAAAGCATGAAACTGTTACACAAGATATCTTTCTCTGACATGTGATAAAAATACCTCTCAAGTATTGGTTTTGTAGGGATTTTGTGTTTGATTGCATAGAGGATTTCATCATGAGCTGATATCAGTTAAAGAACCGCTGGAAAACCAGCTGGGAGTACTGGACAGCTGTTTCGTCCCAGTTTGGGACTCTTCATCAGCGCGCACCCACGTTGCGGGGTTCGAATCCAGGACCTTCTGGTTACAAGGCAAGCTCGTAGACCATTGAGCCACTGAGACCCGATCCATTGGTTCTTGAATTCTAACTTCTGTCAGTTCACGACATAATGCGACCATTTTGCAATGTCTTCTTCGATAAGTTACTGCCCCATTTTCAACCTGCTGTACCCTACTGGTCACGCCTTCCCACTAGAACGCCAGATTAACTGCCTGAATAGAACCAGTCACTAGTGAGCATCAGATTAATTTTCAAGTATTGGTTTTGTAGGGATTTTGTGTTTGATTGGAGTGTCGACAGAGTAATTTAACCATATTCTGTGCATAGAATTATCTAAGTCTTTTAACCCTGACAATAACCTTAATATTTCGTTAACCTAACCCTGGCGTAAAAATATCCCTAAACTAACTCTAATCTAAGCCGAACCAACTCCACTGTTGCCCCCGTTAGGTCAACCTAATCCTAACCTGTTTGTAGTCTAAACCTTAACGTAATCGCGTTCCCTAACTTAACCTGAAACTTACCAGATATCCCGTTTAATAAAATAAAACTTCATTAAGCATATTTTTATTCTTGATTACAATTTTATTATTGTCTAGATCTCACTAATGTTGCTCATTGAGCATTTCAAGGTCACTAGTGCGGTTGCGCTCTATTGGTAATCACTTGTGTGCTCTGTAGTACTAAATCCAAGCTTTCTTTACAGCTGTGAGACATGACCGTTAAAAGTGGAAAATGAAAAGAGGTCAGTCGTCTTTTACTGCAGCTGTCTTCGTTTAATTCTTCGTCTTTTGAGGTGCAATGTGGTAAGTGATATTCAGGTGAAGTAAGAGTTTTAGGTAAGGAGGGAAAGGCAATCAATCAAATCATGAATTTATATACATTGAGATGTCTAGGTCACTTTCTGAACAGGCAACTCTGAGCTGTATTCATCGGTATACTTATATTTCTCTATTTCATTGTTTTTTCCACTGAAGATAATTCATTATGATTATTGGATTGGTATATATAAATTACTAACAAGTGATGATATTGATGAACCAGTATGGATGACTATGACACATCATATTTTAAATAAAGAGTAAGTTGAACAGCGTGTTAATGTACACACACACACCTTTGTTGAAGTTGTAAATTTGAAATCAAGACATTTTTCAGTAAAACATGAGTTACATACTATTATTAGATTGGGTTCCAGGAGAAACGTACAGCTTCATCAACACGTCTACATTTCACTCTGTTCTCCTCAGTCCTCTACGACAGCCTGTAGTCTTTCGACTCCTCCTCACATCATCTCCGCGATATCACTCTCAGACCCACTCACAACACGTCCTTTACCATTTGGGTTCCATTTGATGTTCTAGCGAACACATGAGGTCAATCAGTGGTCTCCTTAGCACATGCCCAACCAATATCCATTTTCATTGAGTGTATTTGTTTGAGTGGTAGATTCCTGGTTGGTGCTCATCCATTCTGCTTATGTGATCTTCAGTATGGAGGCCCAAGAGGGCAGCTGTTGATGGAGGTCGTTTACTGCAGCCTGTTGGAAAGGTCTTTCATATCACGTGCGCCACGTCTCTGAAGTATATAGAAGCACTATCTAAATTGCCATTATTCTTGAAAGTTCGAATCCTGTTCTTTATGCTGATCTCATCGAATTTCATCAGAACGATGAGTGTGGTTCAGATGAAGTCAAGATCAACACGTAATTAGAATAAGGGCTTTCTTTTTAGTAACTGTGACACATATAAACCGACAAATTATGAATAAGGGTAATTGTTAGTCATACTATCAGTAGATTTTAGCCGATTTAGTAATATAGCGTCTTTTAAAAACTATAGTTTCATTCTAACAGTATTCAGGGTTCCCTTACAATCCAACCTTGAAAACAGTTTATTCTGCAGGAATTAGCACGAATGAAATAGGAAGGTTTGACCACCACGAACCGAAATAAGCTACAGAACCATTGAGAATAACGAAGTGTTATATATCTAATTTGTTATAGCTCACAAGTTCTCAGTAGTATCATTGATGAATCCTAAAATATGTGGAGATCACGGTCATAAGTTTACCAGTTGGAGGTGTTCAGTCATTAAGGCTGACGTAATTCACTGGCGTATAATTTGCCACTCATTTGGTTTCAGGTGAAGCCTAAAGATATAAGAACAGAACTTGTGAACTATTGTAGACTATAATTCCATTGTGGGAAAAAATTGCTTTGGTAAAGTCTTACAGTGTCATACATAATAATATGTTGACGAGCAGTAAATTGTGCTCGAAACGTCATCAGTAAACATTACTATACAACACTAAGAGACTGTATCAAAATAAAATTTATCCACTAAGGGAACTCTAAAGATATCACTCGATCGATTGAGAGAACTGTTCCACCTAGAATTTCCTTGGAAATAGAGTTATTTAGCAGGCAGTGCAGGCAGTTAGCATGAGTAAGGATGTCGAAGTCAGTCAGAATCATGAAAGAAAAGTAGGCTTTCATTCCTCCGAAATCAGCGTGGGGGACTACAGTATTCACACAACACAAGGAACAAAATCCAAATTTTCGACACTAGTTTCGAGTCGGTCAGTGATTCTATATGGTTCATAGACTTGCTAGGTGCACAACAAAAGCGGGCTACTTCATAATTTAATCAACATCTGTTGAACAACAAGAAACTCTGACGGCGAATCAATCAGGAACCTGTTCAACAAGAAATATGTAGAAGGGAATGAAGATGAATGCATCGGACACACGCCTTAGAGATCTTCAAATGATATGTATGGAAGATCATCGAGTGTCACGTGAATGGTAAGAGAACAATTGACTGAGCGAGGGTGATATGGGTAAAATCGTACGAAGAGGAAATGAACGCTTAGAAGGAAGTCTTTGAACCATCGAAAAAACACTCGTAAGGAACAGAATACGATGGAGAAGTGTTACTGAAGCCGAATGATATTTCACCTTCAATAATGACTTGGCGATACATTTTTAAACCTTCGATGTTTGATTCACTGATAAACAAGTTTATTCAGAAGATAACTGTTGTTTCTGATAACTGACGACTGTTTGATTAAGTGAAGAATATCAATGAAGTCCTCATACTCCATACTCTTCATACTTCGTATACGAACGTAGACATTTCATGCCGGACTGCAGGAAACGACCTCTGCTGAAAAGAAGTTCAGAGAGAATCACGATGAAGTTATTAATAATATTAATAATTCTCAAACGGAAATAAAGCATATTCTACAGGCTAGAACATGTACCGGACAGCTGTTTCTCCCTAGTTTTGGGCTCTTCGTCAGTACGCAGCCATAGGGGTTTGAACCCGAAACCTTCTGGTTACAGCAGGTCGGGAGTGAGTACAAATACTCGCCAGTGATAACATTGGCTAGTGGTCACGCTATATCATGAATTAGCAGAAGTTGAAATTCATCACCCATTGGATGGTATACGAGGTTGCCTTGTAGCCAGAAGGTTCTGAGTTCGAAACCTGTCGGTGTGTGTGTGCCACTGACGAGCCTAAAAATAGGCTGATGCAATAGCTATTCAGTACTCCCAGCTGGTTTTTCAATGGTTCTCTAACCAAAATCAGCTGATGGTGAAATCCAGTAACCAATATTTATACATAATTATGACCACTGTGTGTCGGTGGCACAGTGGTTAGGACTCTCGCCCACCATGCACATGGTCTGAGGTCTGATCCCCTGCAAACGCACACCTGATATCTATGGTCGGTCTGTAAAATTTGGGCTACCGATATCACATTCTGAAAATTCCATACCTGTACCAAAAATACAGTGTGGAATCAAGCTGTAATAAAAAAAACAACACCAAAACTATTATGAGTATGAGTAATCTCAATGTTGAATGAATACTGGTTGATCAAATTGTAATTTCGTACACATCAGACTAATATTCAGTGATGTCATAAACTGGTACACTATCTGACCACTCTTAGTTTTCTTTGAACTGCATCCCGAATTTCTTAACATTCACCTATGCGAAAGACAGTGATTGGGAGCGCAAAGACGGAACTGAGGTGGAGATTCATAACTTGACTAACATTTATTTCACTTTGGACTCTTTATTTGGATTCTGCAGGCAAAACCATAAAACAAACAAGGAATCTATATCCGGGGATAGATCTCCTGCTTTTGATAGTCAAAGACAAGGAAGAGGAAAATTGCAGCATGTTCGCCATCATTTTAGTTTTTAAGTTAAGTGATGACGTCTTCAGCCAGGGATTCAGATGATCTGTCAGACTCCACTCACAGAGTTGTGGTGTACCAAGAGATGCTAATGCAATACCACTGTCCTTCACCCCAAGAACTCATACCATAGGCCTTCCACTCATTATTAAGGCTGTTGAAGAGTGGAAGGTTTGTGAGCTGCTGGGATGACATTCTTAGTATGTGTCCAAGACATCAGAGTTGGTATCGAAGATAAAACATCCTGTTAAACCTCAGGACCTAACTTGCAGTGCCACCTGATAGAACTATCCCACAGGCTAAGAGATAGATGAATACACAGAGCTGCTGCACATTCCCAGTTAGAGGATGTCAGATTTCACGTGTATATAACAAGAATGAGCGTTGAAAACCTCACTTCTGACGACCAGACTAACTTTGCAACGGCCGTAAATGTGGTCGAAATTCGTGCTTACCGTCTTGAGTTCATATGACTTCAGATTTTATCTATCACACCATCACCAGCACTAAAAATCTACCTAGTTAAATAGAGTATATATGTATATATATAAAGCTCATTATGACTTATATGATCACTTTTACATAATTATTTTATAGAAATTGGGTCACAGATTCACTGATTTTTCAAGACAGTATGAACTGTGCTGTTGCAAAAGCAATGAAATCAGGAAAGTGGTATCCAACAGCATGTCGACGACGTTTCTTTTTTGTCTGTCACTTCAAATTTTAACTTTCCATTTTCGTACAAAGAAAAGAGAGTTGGAAATACACTTGTTAAGTATTTTTGTATGTTTAAGTAAAGGTATCATTATTTTTAATGCAATTATTGTTATCATTATTATCATTGTTTAAATTGACAAGCTACAAAATGGATTGCGCAGTGTTCAATATGATGCATACTTCATATTTCATGCTAATATTAGCATCTTCCTCAGTAAAAAGAAGTTGGCTGAAGATGCCCATTAAAATTTCCAGAAAAAAGAATATTCTTTTCGATAAATTTATCTGATATTCATTTCATTGTTATAGTGACACATTAACACATAAGAATAAATGATGTTGAGGGCGGTTAAGTTATTCTGTAGAGAGACCTAAGCATCTCCTCTTTACAACATAGCAAGCGGTTGTACTTGAAATCTCAGAATGAAGAAGTGAGTTGATATCAGGAGATTTTAATCTGAGTTGATCATCTATAAAGGATTTGATGTACTGGTCTGTCACTGAACACTGTGTTATTAATAGGGATCTTCTAACCCAGTCGATTAAGTCTTCGATGTCATCAGCTAATCAGATGACTTACACTGTCCAAAATGATCAATATAATTCAATCAAAATACAAGCGAAATACGTTCATCGTCGTCTGAAGAACAATCAGTTTAGAAAACTAATATTATATGGATGGGAAATAACTACAAGCTCCAGCATTCTATCGAAGTCTGCTCTCGTGATACCACGCCAGTAGGGATTAAGACGTTGAGGAGTTGCAAAAACTGGCGGTCCAGTAGCTTCGGTATGATGAATCATGTTGTACTTCAGCTTCGTTTCCCAAAAAACGGATTGAGGATCAGTGAATTGGTTCCCTAAATGTCTATACGTGGATGTTGTTGTGAGTCTGACCATTAGGTTAAAGCATGTTTCACGGTCGACTGTACGAGCAATGTACGCTTTGCTGAGCGAGACTATCAATTCGTGACATAGTCTACCAGTAATCTATGATGCTGTAAAAAATGAATAGCTGGATTCACGATGGACCATTCGCAGTGATTATTGACCAACTGTAGGCATTCTGAAGACTGAAATCCAAAGTAATGCGTTTACGTTCATATGTGACAATACTGGACTTGTTAACATCTTGTAGAGTGACAATTCGGTCAGTAGGTTGACGCTTCAGCAAAAATGGAGGTGGGATAGTTGCTTCGGCTGCTTTGTCTACCAGGAATTTAGTGCCAACATACTGATCTGTTACATGAAGTAAACGACTGTCAGACTGTGGATTGACGATGGAAAATTTTGTCACAAATACCGATATCACCCTTACCTCTGTCTGAAAATTTCGAGGGGCGGCAACACCGTGCACTACTTCCATAATTACTGTGGTACCATAAAATATTAACACGACCTCTTGATACTCCAGAGGACCTGGAGCAACGTAAATGAGATGGCCCAATCGTGCACATGTGGTTAGTTTTGCTAACTGGCAAAGAAAGGCATCCACTTTGTGTTCCTAAGTCTGTACCCGCACCTGAGTATCCGGTATTTGTTTAGTGGAAGTGACGGTTTGAGATGTTGAACTCTCATGCGTGCGATTGGCTGTTTCAGCGAGTCTATCCAGATTACTGTCACTGTCCCCAGTAACTTGTTGTATGCTAGCAGGTAGTCGTCACGGCCACATTTGATAGTGGAGTGGTTTACCGATTTCCCCGCCCACCATGAGGTTTCGCATGTATCTCATGAGTTGCGACGTTTTATTTCACACTAAATACTTTTATTCTCATTTTGTACATGAGAGACGCCAGTTTACAGGCATCATCAATATGATAAATTACATATACGATTAGCAATCATACTTAATAATAATGTTTTAATAAAATACACATTTTTTCCTACTTGTGTAGGACACACCAAATATACAGGCATGGATAAGCATTATTTAAATTTCATAAATTTGGTTTATGGTTAAATTACATGGTTGCTGGCGTTTTTGTCTTAGGTCTGTGGGAACAATATGATAACCAGTCATTCAATGGAGCACGTCATGAAATATAGGAATATAGGAATTTCCCAACTCAACATCACTTATCAAGTGGTCTAGTGTTTGTATAAAGGAAAGTGCTAGGCGTCCTAGTGTGGTGAGAGCAGGCTGCTAGCCGATTGGTTGACACTAAGCTACGTTAATATGGGCCGTGAGAAAATATGAACAAGGCTGAGTCAACAACCAATCACAGCAAAGTTAACGTGGCAAAATATGATTCGCAGATAGAGAACTCTATTTGTCAAGGAATCCCGAAACAACCAATCAGAAGCCTGCGTTTGTCTGCCTAACTTCTGATAAACAACCAATCAGATGACTGCGCTTGTCTATAATAATGTATGTGAAATATGTATAAATACGTGTTGATTTTCATAATAAAACGATCTGTTGCCTGGCCCTTGTCTTCTGTTGTTACACTAGTAGCTCTCCTTTTAATTTATTGCGGGGGATTCCGTGTCGGAATGAAAAATGTATTAGCGTACTTGCTCGGCAACTTCGTCTGATAGTACAGTACTCAAAGTGCCGAATTCAGCTTTCTGCAAAGAGAAGTTATGGGCAGTGAAATAGCGTTTCAGTCGAGCAGACCAAATATGGGGGTCTTTGAGTCTAGAAATTGATACAGCAAGAATAATAACACTGACGGATCTGGTCTCACAGTTACTAGCATCAATGAAAGACATATTACAATTCATGAAAGTGATTCAAAAAACAAAAATGGAGAAATTTATGCAAAATGGATATATCGAAGGACAAAACAAATAATGATTATGCCTACCGCGACAGAATGCATGTTACACGCTCAGAAGGCACTACAAAATCAGTCTTAAATGTGTAGCATGTATAGGTCCGGGAGAGTTTCAGTGTTAATAATCCGACAAGTGTTTCTATACGTTCGGTTCACCAATTAATAGGATGGGAAATTTGATTCAGATTAAAATACTATGGCATGTTCACGTTTTCACATTCTACGATGTGTTAACGCTGCACATGGCCTAATATGAACAATGGTGTATTAAGAAGCACACGTGAAATCTGGTGAAAATGTGTTGTTAACGAAGTCACATTCTGAGTAGCACGAGCAAATATATAAGTTTGTAACCACGCAAAATACATATGTAACAAACGAAAATCAGTGTTCAATAATACAATGGCAAATATTTGACAAGGACATGCAAAATTGGTTTCTCTATACGTATAATATGGGCACATGAATTAGTTTCATGAGCGCACAGTTGGAGTTGATATATGGACTGTACATCCACTTTGCGCGTCCGGGACGTTACTTGTTTGTCTTACAAAATAGATGATATCATCAGCTGCCATGAGGATGAATGAAGGATCTTTGGTTGGGTTGTTTACCAACAACTGAACAACCATATGTTCCAGACGAAATAAATCATGAAGTGTTTACATGGCTCTATCACAACCTAGATATATAGGTTCAACCACAAAGTTTGCACTTATTCTGGTGTATAATATCAACACAACATGCATTTTTCTGTTGTGAGCATTATCATTATTATGCTTTGTATTTTGAGATCTTCATCTCTTTTACGTTTTGCTGCTTTTTAAACCAGTTTTCTATTTGAACTATTATGTCTTATGATTTTTTCGTCAGTGGATCCACATCTGTGTCTCGCCAAACTGGAACTTTACTTTCCTGCCAGCAAGCTAACTTTACAGGACGCTTAATCTGTCATTTTGAGTGTTGTTCTACCCGAGGAAGTCAAGCACTGTTCCGGCAACCAATAGCCCTACGATGAATTGGAAGTTACACGTTGCACATCACCATCTGACAGATGAACACTAGGCCATTCCCTAAGTAACGTTGAACGCTGACGGGGATCTTCCTCAACTAGGGTGATGTACTCACAGTCCCATTAAAGGCCGTGAAATTGACAAACGACCAATATATCAACTCAGGTTAGGACGACTCTCTAGAAACACTCAGCAAGCTCTCAATTTTGGAAATGATGGCACCATTACTGATAGGTTCCACAAGATTCCTTCCACTAAACAAGTCGTGGACATTCACATCCGTATACAGAATTTGGGAAACAAGGTAAATCCCATTCTATGTCAGTTAGGATCACTAGTCGTACTGAAACGATCAGTTCATCCTAGGAGTCCATCCCATAAACTTCGCTACCAGATGCCTAGAATGTCAAGAGGTGGTAGTAATATTTATTGGCATTATTTTACGTAAAGAAGTGACGCATGGTATAGATACCATCTCTAGCGACAGTAAGGGATATAGCGGGAAACGTAGGTACCGGCGATTCTCGATGACTTCTGTGGTTGGCAACCAACATTCAAGTAGTCGTCTGATTTATGTGACCGATAACCAATTCCTGTCTGGCACATGAACAGATGTGATTCCTTCTTATCCGTCTGCACGTGAGAGCCAGAAACCCAGCCCACCGGTAACACTGTGGGCTCTCAGTAAGTCCAGTATTGTTTCGCTTTGTAGTAACACATGCGACATTGCATTTTCGTCTTCTGGTCGTCTGCAGTCGGTCACACAATATCGCAGATGTCCGTCGACAAAAATGATTGCCGATATTTTACAACACCATAGATTATTGGTAGACTATGTCACGAATTGATAGTCTCGCTCAGCAAAGCGTACATTGCTCGTACAGTCGACCGTGAAACATGCTTTAACCTAATGGTCAGACTCACAACAACATCCACGTATAGACATTTAGGGAACCAATTCACTGATCCTCAATCCGTTTTTTGGGAAACGAAGCTGAAGTACAACATGATTCATCATACCGAAGCTACTGGACCGCCAGTTTTTGCAACTCCTCAACGTCTTAATCCCTACTGGCGTGGTATCACGAGAGCAGACTTCGATAGAATGCTGGAGCCTGTCGTCATTCGGCCATTTAATAGCTCCTGGTCTCCACCACTTCACATGTTTCTCAATAGGACTTCTGGTAACATAAAGTCGTGAGATGATTATGGAGCTCTGAACAAGCAATCAGTACCTCATAGATACTCATACCACATATACACGATTTAGCCAGTATTTGTCGAATGTTAAGGTGCTCTGCAAGATGATCTGGTAGGAGTTTCTCACCACATTCTCATCCGTCTGTACGACATTCCGAAAACTGTTGTTACCATACCATTCGGCTTCAATGAATTTATCCGAATGCTTTTCGAACTAATGAACGCCGCCCTGATATTTCAGCGCCTAACTGACCAAGTGCTTTGTGGTCTCCTCTTCCTCCGTGCATTCATCGACGACTGTATTTCTCTACATGGAACAACCTATAATGACATATGTTGACGTCCACTGGCAGAACAGTTGTTGTCATTCGTCACTTGGTTGTACGATTGGTCTGGGATTCAGGAGGAAATATACAACCAGCTGTACCTTCAGGTCATCATTTGTTAACCTCAGGATATCATCCACAGTAACTGTAAGTGTCTTTATGGCTAACGCTGGTTTGTGGATATCAGGAACCTCACTTGAAACAGTCGTTATAGCTGCATCCTGACTCAATTTAGGATAGACAATTATTTGGTTAGAAAGGGTATCAGCCTGGACGAACTTTTGTGCATGTCTCTTTTGGATTCAAAAATGATACCACAGTGACGTCGAAGCCTGTCCGTGTAAACGATTTGCTGGATGGATCGGAGTGCTCGATTTCGATTCAGGCGAAGCTAACAGTCAGTCGACAAAGTAGATTCGCCACCACAGATAAATATGTGGAAGCTGCATTCTGCGAAGACAAGGGCTAGAGCTTCTTGCGTCTGGCTGAGTTTTCGTTCCTCAGCAATCAGTTTTCTAGTAGCTTGAATTATGGATTTCAACGTTTTATTTGGGGAAACATGAAGCATTACTGTCTCGTAGGCAAAAGCATCTGCTGTTATCACAATTGGCATTTTCGGGTCGTGGTGGTTGAAGAAAATGCAGGACGATGGCACGGGCTTTAGTTTACGAAATGCCGGCACACATTCCCCAACTTATTTCTACGACATATTTTTACCTATGAGACTTTAACGGGGATGTATCTTTATACCCAAGTGGAAGGAATGCAGAATAATCAGCCGTGAGACTGACCAGAATGAAGAAACATCTGTTAGTTGCGGCATCTTTTATATAGCATCACCGTTGTCTGGATCTGGGGGAAGTCCAGTAGCATCAAAAGTGGATCCAAAATATTTCATTGAGTGCAGGAAAAAGCTGGCATTTATCAGGGTGTAAATGGAGTCCGCTCTCTTTTGTTCGTTGCAGAGCTTGCCTGGCGAGGTTCTAAGGCTCTGTCCTGGAGGTAACGACGATGAGGGTGTCATCAAGATATTCAACCACTCCCGACATACCGGGTATCATGGTGTCCGTCATCTACGACGAAATGGCGGGTTTTGCTTTTCTTCCAAATAGCAGTCTGCAGTTTTAGTGTAATCTTTCGTGTTTACTTAAAGTTACCAGTTTCCCACATTCAGTGACAAATTCCATTTATATATTGGTGTAAGATAAATCGATTTTACCAGGGTACATGCTACCACCAGGACCGGTGAGGGCATCATTCATTGGTCGTAGTGTGCAATGGTGTTGTTGCTGCATAGCACTAAGTCACGTTGAGACCCCCCTCAACGTCCTAGCAACCACGTCGCGAGCGGTTTAATTAGAGTAAAATGTTCGTGTGAGACCACTTGAGAGGTGTGCTATACTAATCCCAGCATGTGGTAACGAAGAAAGTGGCATGAGTCTCTTTATTAGCAAAACGCCTGTTGTAACCTTGGGTACAGATGACTCAACTGAGATAAGGCTCTTAAACATCCAGAAATCGGTGAGCTATTTCACCGAAAGTATTTTCGTTATGGATTTGGATCCATGCAGTATTTTGCTGCTAACTCTGATAATCCAAGACCTTCAAGACAGTCAAGACCTACAGGATTTGATTTCACATTTGCAGCGGGACAAGCTGTTCCTGTATTAGTGCTGCGGGTGAATCTTCGCGGTTGATGACAACTGGCTACCGAATTCAGTGACCTCAACTTGAAGAGTTCTGTGAAACCCCTGTCATCAAATAACCACCCATAGCTGCTCGGAGGTAATCATGGTATCTAGTGCCGTATTGCCCCAGGACTAGGTAGTCGTTGACGTGGTCGTCAATAAACATTTAGTGGTCAGGTATACGAGCATGTGGGGTAGCTACGAGATTGAGAGATTCATCTACTGTTTGAGAGTGGGATCGGCCACAACTGAAGGAGCATCGTTGAGCGTGTCGCTGGGAAAAGCCGTCACTGTGTACAGCGGCATCGATGTTAATTATACGGACAGGATATGACGAAATGCTAAGCACTGACATGCCAACTGGATGATGAAGGTTTCTTCTTCGGTAATGCATGCCTTACTGCGACGATGGGTGATCCAGGTGGGACCATGTGTTGTTTGAATAGAGGGCAGTACAAAGATTTGAGAGATCTAGAGAATCGCATTGATTTCAGGACCATCATAGCCTCTAGGTTAGACTAAAGTGTTATCAAGCTGAAGGCTGGTCAGTCGTCAGTATTCTGAAGCGATATCAAAATTACAGTCGGTTCCCTCTTTAAGGGGTTTAGCAGTGATATTCTGATGTCGGCAAACTAAGCTTACCGCAAACAGCGAGTGAGTATAAGATGCTTGAATTTTTTTTAATTTTTTATTTTTGATTTACAGCTTGATTCCACACTGTATTTTTGGTACAAGTATGGAATTTTCAGCATGGATATCGGTAGCCCAAATTTTGCAGGCCGACCATAGATATCAGGTATGCGCCGGCGTGGGCTTGAACCCCGGACCATGTGCATGATCGGCGAGAGTCCTAACCACTGTGCCACCGACGCACATCTGCGATAGATTTCCACTCAGAGCCTTCACAAACGCCGTTAAGAATATCGGCATGTGAGAGTAAATGAGCGTCATCATCCATAGTTATCTTCAAAGTTTGATGACGAGAGCTGAAGAAGATTGACCACCATCGGATATGGTGTGAGGGTAGTGATGTAATCCAAGAATCTTCTGCGTATAAACTAAGCGTTCATCTAATTCCTGCCACGCTATCTCTTCATTTCGTGTGAATCGTGCTTTAAGAGAGACATTTGTGACCCTCAGCAGCCAAATGTCAGGTAGGGTTTATTCGCTTAAAACAAGCATTTACATGACGAAAATGCTGCTGTCAATGTACTTGAAGATTGAACGATCAATTCATGGTTGTTTGCTCAAAACCAACTTCCCCAATTTTCGCGGAGGCATTAATACGACAGTCATCGTCTCATCGGTCGCTGTTCAGAAAGAAGTCAGGAGACAACCATCAGAAGTAATACTGTGATTTATTATTGTAATATTTTTTCACAGACCTTAGTCATTCGTCATTTATATGTTGGTGTAACAATAAAGAATCCTCGAGTCAACAATTGGTGTTTTGGTTTTTCGTCCGTTATTACTAAGGGTTTCTGAGAAACTTCAAGGAACAGCGTGAGCCCGAGCGTAGCAAGAGCTGGGCATTAACGGTTTACGAGACGTGGCTGACATCTGCCTTTACAAGCATGATCATATTTGACATATTATTATTCGCTTGGGTTCCATGTGCAAAATAGAGTTTCAGCAACACGTCTCTTGGTTCTGTTTTCTGTAGCTCTCTTTAGGTGGTTCCATGACTTCCCATAATCTCATGTCGCCTCCACGAGCGATCTCCTCCATGTCACTCTCACACAAACAACCCACTTGTTGCTTCCCACTGAGATTTCCCTCGAGCGCTGATCCATATTTTGCATGATGTCATTCGATGGCCTCTTCAGTGTATGCCCCATCAGCCCATCTCCATTTTCTCCTAATTTTCTTTGCTCTATCGGCTCCTGGTTGGTTTGTTGCCATATCTTCTCATTTGTCTGTCTACTTGGGCAGCCCTCCCAACCTCTTACACTGTACGGACATTCCAAGTCCCCATTCTTATTCTTCCATTCATCGAGAGAAGGTGCATTGGCTGAGTGGCTTCCCGAAGGCTATCACCAGTCCCCTTCATTTCGCCTCTCCGATTCCAGGAATGAATAAGGTAGTTATTTGATTATTTTTCATTTTTAATGTCTTCTGTGCATCGAAGTTTCTCTGGCAGTTTGGATGGATTTGTGGGGCAAGCTCCACACCCGACCCTCCTTCTTTCCCCGGGGCCTGGGACCAGCTAAAAACTCGCAAGCTAGTTGACTTATTATTAATATTGTTCTCTTGGGTTCTAGTGGAACATAAGGCTTCAGCTGCACGTCTCCACTTGCTTCCGCCTTCTGCTGTACTTTTCACCTGCATCCATGTTAGTTAGTCCATACTGTTTCAACTCCTCTTCACACGATCTCCTCTATGTCACCCTTGTACTGACGTCCTACTCGCCGCTTCCCATTCTGTCGGGTCCCACTCGATAAATGGCCTGACGCGCGAGCGATATCACCCAGCGGCTTCGTCCGTCCCGACTGCCAGTAGTTGAGACAGTGCTCCCTAGACAAGTGAGTGAATGAAGTAACCTCTTTCAAAGCCCTCTCATTGATGTTGATTGGTGTTGGATGTTGCTTCTGCTGCTGTTGTTGTTGGCTGGTTATTTTCATAACCTCCGTCTTGTCTGTGTTCACATGGATTCCTGTCTTCGCTGGCTGCTTCTTCGACCAGTTTGTCGGTTTTCGTTTGTAAGTCTTTGATTTTGTGTGCCATTAAACATCGATCATCCGCGAAATCCACTTCTTCTAGGTTCTTTACGTCGGGATAGGATATCTCTGTCATCACGTTTCCCACTGTCTGACGCATAATCCAGTCCACCACAATTAGGAATATCATTTGTCATAATAAGCACCATTGTCTTACTCCTGTGTTGACTCTAAACGCCTCGCTGAGTTTTCTGTTGTGGATCACTTGACATGTGCCGTTGTTGTGCAGCTGTTGAATAAGGTTCATGAATATTTGAGGAACGCCGTAGTAGTTTCCAAATTACTTCGCGTCAACGCTGTTGAATGCCTTATCAAAGCCACTCCATACTTTGTTCGATGATGGTGCGTAGATTTGCAATTTGGTCAGTACATGATTTGCCTTTCCTGAATCCAGCTTATTCTGGTCGGAGCTCTGTCTCCAGTGCGTCCTTAATCTCTCCAGGATGATGCGACTCAGGATTTTACTTGGCGTCGACAGGAGCATGATTCCTCGCCAGTTCTTGCAGAGTCCTAAGTCGCCCTTCTTTGATAGTTTCACGAGGTAACCTTCCCTCCAGTCAGTAGGCACCTTTCCCTCTTTCCAGACCTTTTGCAATAATGGAGTCAGCATGTCTGCTGTCCTCTCTGGGTCTGCTTTCAGTGCTTCAGCTTTCGTTGGAGGATTGGTGTCGACTTGCAGTTGTGTATGCGCTGTTGTTGGTATCTCTGGACGGGTTAAAGGTGGTAGTCGGTTCAAGAGTCCCTTGAAGTCATTTCACCCCCCCCCCCGATTCCAGAGAAAAATAAGGTTATTGTAGAATTTTTGATGTATTTGTGCGTTGAAGTTTCTGTAGGAGTTTGGTTAAGTTTTGGGGGTGGAGTTTCTAGCACCACACCCCAACCCTCCCTTTTTATCCGGGCTCGGGACCGGCTAGAAAACTAGCGAGCTAGTAATCTAGGCGAGATTAAGCTAGTTGACTAGGCGAGGTTATATTTGACAAAACTGCTAAATAAACTCAGTTATAATTGTTTACACTTGTTTTGAAATGTGAAGCAGATTATCGGTAGGAAAATTCCTTGAAAATTAACTGGGTTTACAAAATCACGCATAAATAGATCACTAACTGTTTATTTTATTTATTTTGATTTTTGATTTACAGCTTGATTCCACACTGTATTTTTGGTACAAGTATGGAATTTTCAGCATGGATATCAGTAGCCCAAATTTTGCAGGCCGACCATAGATATCAGATGTACGTCGGTGCGGGCTTGAACCCCGGACCATGTGCATGGTCGGCGAGAGTCCTAACCACTGTGCCACCGACGTAGTTGTGACGTCGAATCATTTAACAAGGAAACATTCGGCAGAAACTTCTTAGCCGTCTGAGGAAGCAGACAACGTAACATCAACTACCCCGCAACCCACTGAGGTTGTGAAACCCACTGTCGGCTGCCTTTATAGCAATGCTAGAAGGCTGAGAGGGAACCCGGAAGCCTCCAGTCACAAAAAGACCTTAAAATAATAATCCCCACTGAAACTTGTCTAATCCCCACTAACGCCGGCAATGAAATCAGTACAAGTAATATGGTTCTAATAAAGAGAGATAGGGATAACAAGGAAGGGAGAATTGGCGTATACTTTGACAAGCAACCTATGTGCAGTGAACCCACCACTTATCGAACTCCAGACACCAAATGATGTCATTTAATCGTAAGCCACACCGGGCACTTGCTGGGTTTCATCTACCGATCACCCACCTTTGGATAGAGCACAATCAGCTGCTGCTCAGCATAATCAGAGAGGTACAGGACTTGGGCTATGACCAAATCACCACAGCTCGAAATTTCAACGCTCGGGGTACGTTCAGAGAAAGTTCTGTAGAAATCTACCACAGACCATTAGAAATACAGGACGGACTGCGTCAGCCATGTGTCGTAAACCGTCAATGCCCAGCTCTTGCTACGCTGGGACTCACTCTGCTTCTTGAAGTTTCTCAGAAACGCTTAGTAATAACGGACGAAAAACCAAAACACCGATTGGCTACTCGAGAATTCTTTATTGTAACACCAATATATAGGCAGCTTTAAAATTAAGTTTTAATTAAGGTTTCTGACAGTTTTGGTCTGACTTCTTTCCGAACAGCGACCGATGAGACGATGACTAGTGTATCGATGTCTCCGCGAAAATATAGGGAAGTTGGTTTTGAGCAAACAACCATGAATTGATCGTTCAATCTTCAACTACATTGACACTCCCCGCCAAAAAAGGCATCCAACCCTTTTTTCCATCACGACCAATACACGTTGACTTGGATGCCATTGCGAGAACCTGGGTCACACGGACAGAGCTGAAATGGAAAACAAACAGAAAAGCCAATACACCACAAGCATACCCACAGCACAATCTCACACATCGATGACGACCTGCGCCTCCAGATAAAGGCCTCCTCTTGACATCTTGCAACACAATCGCCACTCGCTAGAATGACTCTTGCAGAATGCAATGTGACCATAGCACCACCTCACGATACACTACGCACATCCTCGTATCTACCCACTACCAATTACCACTGCAATCGCTGGTCACTCATTCTGCCTCAGTTCTAGTAGCGGTGACGCATGCGAGCCTCAGTCGTTTACACTCTTTCTCCCCGGCGTGTCGGACCGCAGCTAACAATTATCTCCGTGTGCATTTCATTCTCAGCAATAGCCTCCCCGGCGTATATGACCCATCTGCTGTCTTTAACATCAATCAATACATTCACGGATGTAGAAGACTCGAAACAACTTCAGAAGTAATCAGGACGAAAATTTTAACAAAATTATGCAATAACAACAAGAAAAGAAAGCAACAAGTAAACACAGTGAATCCAAAAACACCAATTGACATGACACACCACACGTATATACAAACAGAACAAACAAACTCGCAGATCGTGTCTCGATGAAATTCCTTTGAAGAATCGCAGGACTTATACTAGTACGCCTACAACCCTTCTCAGGTTGACGCCACAGGTTGGAAAATCGTCGCAGAGTTCATTTGCTGACTTCCTTCTTTCAGCTATATCCTCAATTCTGAACGAAAACACGCTCATGTCATTGTATCGTAGAATATAGATGACTAACAAACACACGACGTATCTGGTCAACCAAGCGTAGAAACAGAGTAATTTACACCAAAGATAATAACATTCAAATAGTAACTTGAAACTAGAAATGCCTTTATTCGTGCAAGTCAATTTAACAATTACTCTCTCGTTTACACTTGGCTTATCCTCACTAAACTGAGCAATATCTTTCGTCTTTTCAAATGCACCAATGCTATCGTAGTCATTGCATATGATAGTTGAGTTGATGGGCGTCTGTTTCATTGTGGATGACAACACCAACGACGACTGAGTGACACAAGTTGATGAACTTATCGGTGGATCAGAAGCTATTGTTGCTCGGCTTTCAGATATTTGTCTAACTGCAAGATTACCACCACTGCTGTTTTTCACCACTATTTCGGGTTTAACACTATCATCTGATGATAGGTGGGCCACACGCTGATCAATTACACTGACGGTTTGACAAGTATGCATGCCTTCTGCAACTGCATTTAATTCTACTTCACGTTCAAGTTGTACAGAACGTTTATTCAACTTAGCAGTAGTAGACATTCCCCTCATTTCATCATGATCAAACAAAGACTAATCTGCACTATCAGGATCATTATCACAAATATTCAATTTACCGTCGACTTCATCATTATCAATCTCTTTGATAACAGAAGTAGACAATTTTGGTTCCTCCTCACAAATCCTTAAAGGTTCTATATCTTCACTCTGACTAGTTATACCTTGTAAACTTTTGGAGTCAGAACTGCACCATGAATCAGTAACTCTATTCTGTGACACTCTATTCAACAATGGCTTACCAGTTGCAACTACAGACTTCTTCACAACACCGTTATCGTCACACAATTCGGAGTCAGACCTGGAGTTTACATTTAGCTTGTCACTGAACTTGCTCACTGGTTCACAGTTCACTTCTGTATGCACTTCTTGCAAACGTTTGAAACACAACCGTGTTTGTCTTCCATCTTGTAACTTATCTGTTGAGCATGTACTACGAAACCTGTTGCACTCGCTAAGTTTATATGCATTACTAGACATCATGGAGCCTTCTCGATATCCACCTCTCTGAGGCCTACTCGTCATCAATGATTGCGTTTTACCCTCAGACTGCTCTATTCTAGGGGTGAGATTCAATATACTGGCAAACTTGCTCATAGATTGATTGGCACTATTATTTACCAGTTTCAGGATATCATCAAACTTTGGCTCGATACCCTCATCCTCCATACGGGAGCTTATCTTCACCCACTTCCTTTGCAGTCGAGTAGGTAGGCGTCTTGCTATTACTTCTAGTATAAAACTCGAGTTGAGGTCATTCATGCGATTCATCGAAATCAAGGTATTCTTATAAGTCATAAGATTATCCAAAACAATTTTATCAGCACTACTATGAACAAAACTTTGGAACGAAAACATACCACAGGAAGGAAAGACTAACAAAGAGCTGGGCGCCCTAAGCGCCAAAATTTGACTTCAAATATGCCGCCATTGGCAGTATAGGGAAACAACAGTTTCAACAAACAACATAAAACTAAGGTTTCCGATGGAGGACAAAAGGCTTCATTCAAATGGTAATTCCGCTATAGTGGGGGTCGACTTTTTATATTCCCTTCCGTGATGAGATAGGTGAGAGTTCAAACGGCACTTCTGCCTGGTGTCATTTTCAAATACCACTGCCTCAGTGGGAGTTACTGGGCATAAAGCCTTTGGTTTGGCTGGTGTAATAATAGTCTAGGAGACCATTTAGTTAGGCTGCTTGTGCAGATTCGTGATCGCCTTCAGTTGGTTTCAACTAGAAATGACGCTCACGAATAACTTGTAGCTATCAACCTCGCTAGACCTGAGCCCTAGCCCCACTACCTGCTGACCAAAAAGTGAATTGGATAGAGAGCTTCACCGGAGACAGTTAAGTCATGCGACACTACGTATCACTGTCGAGCAGAGTCTAGAATGGCAGCCAAATTTGTACCTAAATTTTATCGAGTTTGGAAAGGCTTTCTACAGTGTTGGCTGTGAAGCTATCTGGCAGCTGCTGCAGACCTGGTCTAACAACTATGTGATAATCACATATGTCATGTAATTCACAACAAATAACCACACTGAAGCGTTTGAGGTGAAGACAAGGATCTGGTGAGAATGCTTACTTTCGTGAATGACCTTCCTGCTTATCGTGGACTGAAGAGATTGTGAGGACATAAAACGGAAAGACATAAAGACCCTTGGAAATATCTCGCAAACTCGAAAATAAACGGCGGATTGACGGATGAGTCTGGGATGACAGGACTTCAGATAATAAATAATAGGAGGGAAAGATGATGATGGTAACCTATCAGTAACAATAAGCACCAGCCACCATCTGTAGGAGTAATCTAAGAGGAGCCAAGATAGGAAAAGCGAAGAGGGCGTTCAGTGCTCCAAAATTAGTGTGATAATTTGGACCACTCAGCACAATCAGCAAAATCTCCAATTTGTTCGTTTTAGTTCATGTTTATGTGTGCTTCACAGATGTGGTGTCTGTCACTGAAACCATCCCCTCAGTCTACTGGAGACCTTCATTCAAACCTTCCCAATTGGTTGCCACAGTATAAAGAAAAAGGGGTTGGCCTACAAGAGTAAGCAACAAGATGGCCTGGCGGCATTAAGCCAACAGTCAGGGATGTATCTTTCGAGAAATATTCAGAAAGAATTATAGATGTAATTTAAACGTTACCACACGTCAAGTCTTCGAATAAAGTCCCAAAAATGATTGCAGGACTGATCATCTGACGGCGTATTGAGTAAGTCATGTGAAGAGAATAAAGCTTGCTGGTATTCGTAGAGCTAGCTGAAAGTGATAGTAGGGAATAGAGTGAGATTTTGGGTACCTCCTTACCTTCGTATTCCACTAGAACGTTGGGAATGAATAATCATGCACGACCGTACCCTACAGAGAATAGGAACAGAATAAGTCGAATCAAATTCATAAAGAGCTATAAAATGTTAGGTTTAATGGAATGTAATGAGGATCAAGTAAAGACGTTATTAGAAAATAAGTGAGATGAGACATTGTGAAGCGGTATTCAAAGATCCGACAATGGAAAGCAAGTTAACTTATAAGATGCCCCATAAATCTGTGCAGAGCCCATGTGGTCGCATCTCAACAATAGGCTGAGCGAATGGTATATATTTAAAGGTAGAAGCATGATCTGTCAAGGCGTTCATTATTATCTTTTCCAAGATGAAGATCTAAGCCCTAGTAAACATCAGAAAAATCTCGAGCCATCATTGTGGTGATTGAAGACGAGTCATTACTGTGACCCATTTACCTCAACTATACAATTTTTAGTCTTCCCCGAAAGACAGCGATTTAACTAGTATAGCTTCTAGTAAAGGGATCGATGTCTGTTTACCAAAAAACGAGCATAAGAAAAACAAACCACCCTAAACCTAATCCCAGCTGAAAACCTAACCCTAATAGTAACCCTAACCACTATCCCCACTCTAACCCTGACTATGACCCTGACCCTGATCTGTATCGCGGTACGTTCAACGTTTGCGTTACATTTTTACGTGATTCGTTACATAAAATTTATCTTGTTGTAGTACTTGCACAAGTACTATACCACTTCCATACTTGTAACCACTAACTCTTATTTCTAATAGTTATGGTTAATCAAAGTAAAAAGCAACGAACCCAATCCCCTGTAAAACTGGTGTCTAATTTAACGTCCTTGATTGCTACATCAAGCAACACAACCCCAACAAACGGCTATAGTGAGTCACATAACTCACGTGTATGCCGTAAGCGTCGAGCTGAAACTGAGGATAAAACTGTACTGACAGCCAGTATTAGCACTACTCCTAAAAATTCGGTACCCTCTGCTCATACAGAACTCCTCCCTTCACCTTATGTGCTTATGGAGAAACTCCAGCCATCAAGCTCTTTTTCAGTACTATCTTCAGAAATAGAACTTCTAAAGTTGTCTATAGGAGAACTTAAGGCTGAGTTAAGGGAAATAAAAAACAGCAAGTCAGTAAATGCTGGAAACATCGAAACCAATACCGAGATATCCAAATTATCAGATCAGATCAGCGATATCAGATCGCAGGTCTGTGAACTGACACCTCTAACTATCCTCATGAAAACGGTAAACCTTAACAAGCTTGACACAGAATCGGTAACTAAGGTAGATAACCTCATTAACTTTGTTACCACAGAAGTAACAAAACGACTCGACGCAAAACTGAGTGCTATTGTCTACAACGTTCCGGACAATGAGGCACTAAAAAAGGTACAGCGCATCTTACTTAGTGAAGCGAAAATGCCTAACTCCAAGACTAAGTGCTACAGGCTGAAGAAGAGTCAACATGAAAAGTGTTGTCCTATTCGTTTTCAGTTCGAAACACCGGCAGAGACCAGAAAATTCATTCACTCCCAACACACCCTATCGCAAGCCAGAAACTACAAACATATAAAGGTCGGGGTGGACAAAACAGTTATAGAAAGGCGCGCACACAACTATCTCACTAAGACTAATTGTGAAATAGGTAATAGGACATTGCAGCAAGCCATTATTCCCAACCCTGTGAAAGATACAGTAGACCCCACCGCATCACCCCTCTCAAAACACACAGAAATATCCCATCAGAGTGCAACACCAGCCGAAAGGCCACTAGACTGTAACCAAATAAATAATAAAACCATACCACCCATCACCGCAGAATCTAAAATGCCACTAAATAACCCCAGAAAAAAAGTTAAAACCCCCCGAAATTCGACTTTGTCCTCTCCTAGCTATAATTCCATTGGTAAAGATAAGGAAAATATGCCCCTAAATCATACCAACAAAAACAGTGGCAGCTTAAATAAGCCCACACTCCCCACGGTTAATAGTATTAGCACTCACAACGTGCTAAATCGCACCGTGGCACACACTAATATCCAATGTCACAACGATGTCACCCTAAATAGTACAAGTGGTAATAGTCAGAACTCGGCTACCAACAACTCAGGGTCTTCAGAGTATGGCACACAAACAAATTTCGACCGGATATATGGTACAAGTCTGCTGGGAACTAACCCAAAATGCAGTACACACGAAACCCACACAAGGACACAACTAGCATCAAACAATAGGTGGAATAATAAGCCATGGTCATCACAAGGATCCAATCATTTTTTATCCCCCGCGTCCCTGTCAGCGTTGAAAAAACAGCTGGTAGGGATGTTAACACTCCTAAACCACTAGTGCTGGCTCCCTCCTTGCATGAAAACAGGAACGGTCTAGTGCACCCGTATCCATTGGACACACTTGACACTTGCACAAGTATAGGCCAAATAAAGAACCCTACCCACTTCTGTAACCTAACTAAAAATAAAAGTTCCTTAGTCTATAGCAAATCCAGTACTCCAACTCCTAATTCTCCACCGAAAACAGCACACAACAACTCGATAGACATAGGTGAGCATGATGCTGGAACTCCTCTTAACATAGGATCGTCATGTCCAGCAGAACTACTGGGTGCTGAACCATATTCGGGGCTGACTAACGAACTTAAATACTTCAAATGCTACTTCAACTCTCATCTTTACGTAATCCTCATAAATGCTAGATCTGTTCTAAATAAATTGCCGATGCTCAGAGCACTCACAGTAATATACAAACCCCCTGTAATTGTCATCACTGAATCTTGGTGTCATTCGGACATCCTGGATGATGAAATAAGCTTAGATAACTACACACACTTTCGGTGTGACAGGGAAGGTGGTAAGGGAGGGGGTTGTCTCATGTACTTTTTGAATGAACTTACTGTATCACAGCTAGAAAGTAGTACACTTAACATGCCTGAGACTCTATGGGTTAATGTACACTTAAATAACGTAACAGCATTAATTGGATGCTCCTACAGAGCACCTGGCACCTTTAGTAATTACGAGACCCAACTTATTAATACTCTGGAGCAATTAACCGACTTACAATACGATCATAAGATCCTATGTGGGGACTTTAACTTACCTGAAATCAACTGGGATATACCCACAGGTCCAACTAAATTTGATAAGTTCTTAGACACACTGGATATACTTGGCTGGAAACAAACTGTCACTACTCCCACAAGAGGTAACAACGTACTAGACTTAATCTTCTGCCACAATATAAGCCCCCTTTCAACGCTAGTAGGTTCTGAGTTCCCAGGGAGCGACCACAAAACAGTAATGTGTGCACTGCCAATTCCGCTGAGTAGCAATGCATCTCATACCTCCACTTCACAACAAGTAATATATAGGAACTATAGTAAGGCAAACTGGGCCTTAGTTGAATCGATGCTAAGATCCTCCAAATGGGATGAATACTTCACTACTGATGACCTATCGAGAGCCCTAACCATCTTCTACCATAACTCAAACATATGCTTAGATGCTGTCATTCCACTCCAAACACTAAAGGTTTCCCCACACAGAAAGTCATTCATAAAACCAAAGGATCGTAAGAAACTGAAGAAACTCTCAACAAGTTACTTCAAACACCACGACTTTGGCACTCTAGGTCTAATACTTAAAACCCTTAGCTCCATCACACAAGCTCAAGATTTCCGTATGAGAAAGGAAGAACGCATCGCAGTAGCCAGTCCTGCTAGAGTGTATGCACTCACAGAAATCTTAAGGAAGCGAATGAATCGCAAAAATCACAGCATTTCTCTCCTCATAGACAAAGGCAGGCTATGCACTAACTCTGCAGACATATGTGAACTATTCAACAAAACGTTTGCAGGTAACTACCTTAAGCCCTCAGTCCAGCTACTCGATATACACCCTATTACTAAAATGGCACCAACTCCACTGACACCAAACCAAATTAGCACTGTTCAATTCACTTACGCTGACATTAACCAAACTATAAGAACCCTCAAAAGTTCAAAAGGTTTCGGTACCGACGGTATATCATCTTACTTCTATAAATATGGTGGCCCTGACATTCCTCTACTACTGCTTAAAATATTCACAATGTCCCTAGAAACCCAAACTTACCCTGACATATGGAAGACTACATTCATTATGCCTAAACACAAATCTGGCTCGAAAACTGAAGTCAGTAACTACCGGCCAATCAATATCACACCTATAGCATCTAGAATCATGGAGAGACTAGTCAAAGATAACCTAATCAAACATATGCTTAGCTGCAACATCATAAGTCCGAACCAACATGGATTCCTGAAATCCAGATCATGTTTAACATGTCACCTAGACTTCTTCAATTTTGTAACCAGCAGTCGTGACAGACGGCAACTAGTACTTGTCATCTACTTTGACATTTCTAAGGCATTTGACCGTGTTGACCATTTACTGCTAACAAATAAACTGAACTCCTTAGGAATACGTGACCCATTATTAGGATGGCTTAAATCATTCCTTAACAATAGGTCCCAAATAGTTAAACTCGGGTCTGCAACCTCCAAACCTAGCCCTATCACTTCTGGTGTAGTACAAGGTAGTGTCATTGGACCCCTCCTATTTACACTATACATCAATGACATATGCGCTTGCTTCACGCACGGGAAACCATTCATCTTTGCAGATGACCTAAAAGTAGCTTATACATTCCAACGTGATGACTTAGGGAACTTCGAGAATGTAGTACAGAAGGAATTAGATAAAATGGCTGCTTGGTCGTCCCTATGGAATCTCCAATTTAATCTGAACAAATGTGGCTGGATCTGCTTCGGTGCACCCTCAATTGACCTGAAATTAACGCTCCAATCTGCTAACCTAACAAGACTCCGAAGTGTCGTTGACCTAGGCCTGAGGTACTCTAGTGACTTGACATTCTCAGAGCAAGTAGCATCACAGACTAGAAAATCGAGGATGCTCTTAGGATGCATACTCAGGAACTTTCACGACAATGAAGCCAAGCTAATTCTGTACAAAACATGTGTCAGACCACTACTAGAATACTGTCCATTTATTATAAGCAGCACTCGCACACGTGACAAGCTAAGGATGGAAAGTATCCAACGATATTTTACCTCAAAACTGCTTGGCTACGATTGTAAGAAAGACTACATCTCACGGTGCATGATCCTAAAACTCGACCCACTTTGGACAAGGCGACTTATTATAAACCTAATATTCTTCTTTAAGGTCCTTCACAAAATATCTTTCTCAGGTAACAGGGACATACAATTCGCACAGGAAGGTTCTTACGATCTGCGTAACCAAACTTCCACAGTGACAACTCATTCTTTTAAGTCAACACTCCGTGAAAACTTCTTCACAGTCATGTATTCTAAAATATGGAATAGCCTACCCCTAGATATCAGAACTTGCTCTTCGGTTACAAGCTTCAAACGCTCTCTATACAGACTGTTTCACTCTACAGATTATATTAATAAACTATTTACTCCTAGAACGAATCAAGCACTAATCTACTACAGCACCTAAAAGACGCACTTCAACACCCTTAGCAATCTTTAAACTATAAATAAACTAGCAGCATGGATGCATAAAGACATAGTACGGAACATACAGGATTAGTTTACCCTTAGAAATAGGACCTATCCCTCATTGTAACCTTCAAACGCTTGCTATGTAAACTGTTTTGTCCAAATGACTATCCCTACCAGAACCCATCACTTATTTCTAAAACGCATCAGTCATTAGAACAATAAAACGCTCAGACTCATTAATACACATTATGACATTAAATAAACTCTAAGACTTCGCATAAATACGTGAAAACCAAATACAATATAGAAAAATGTTTACTTAAGTATAATTAAGATAAACATTTATAAATGAATCATATATTAATGTCCTTTTCATGTTCACATACTTTCTCTTTCTGGTATTTTGCTGCTCCTATTCATCTTCTGGTCGAGGTCGAACAACCCTGCATCTAAACTGAAATGAGGATTAATTCCAAACCGTCTATCTCATAACCACTCAAATTCCATGAACGATCCAATTCTACCATTTGAAGACGCTGGCGAACATGCTGTAAATGAGTATTCATGATCTGAAATGAAGAAGCAACTGGTTTTCAAACAGTTTTCAACATTTTACTCAACTTACGAATACAGTCCGCCATGCAGACACAAATGGAGCAAATGGAGAATTCTGGAATCGACCTCGGCACCATTTGATGCAGTAAAACAACCCAACATGACCTTATCTAGTTTTCGTATCCACGATCAAATTTCTTTCCTGTTATAAAACTACGATAAGACTACTGAAAAAATGGAATAAATATATCACTGATCTCAACATAATACATCAATAATCTTTAAGCCAAGGGTGCTGTTCACAACAAAGTTATATAAGAGAATTGACTTCAAGCTTTATTTTTCCCAGATATTTGTATTACATTCATCTGATGTCTGGGTTTTTTGTTAATGCGAAGACAATATTTCTATATCTCTTTATGTGCTACACAAACAAACTTTATAGCAGACTGTTCCGACTGACTCTAATGTCAGAAAGAACAACCAAACTGTAAATTCATTATACATCAAATTTCGTGTAATTTATATAATAACTTATCCATGCCTGTACAATTGGTATGTTCCTGCATAAACAGGAAGAAATAAATATTATTATTATTATTGTGTTCGAAGCGTCTTAGTAAGCGAAAAGGTAACAAAACGGAAGCTGTAAACAGCATCTCAGAACCAGAGAACACCGTAAGCGAAGTTCACCATGAAGGTGGTGCAGACACTGATCTTGATTGTACCATCAAAAACTGCGGCAGCCCTGAGAAGCAACTGCAGGCAGATGATAATGGGTAACAAAAATAAGCAGTCGGAAGAAATATAGTAATATTGACGGTAGGCACACGTCTGTCACCTGTAGCCAGGCTGCATCAATAGTGGTGAGAAAGGACGTAGCCACTGCTAAATACGACAAGCTCTCCTTAGACTCTAACATAATTGTTGGAAATTTGGAAGAGTCCAAAGAATCTGATCCCGTAAAAAGGCACGATCACGACCTTACATTAGTGAGTAGTATTATAAGGAAGATGCTCCCAGCGAATTTCCCTGGAGTTTCGATTAAAAAGCTGATTAGAATAGGCAAAAGAGATGATGAATGTTCTAGTCAGCGTAGGTTGCTTAAAGTAGTCTTTGGTTATCCTGATGAACAGAATCATCTACTGGCTAATGTACACAACCTCGCCGAGTCAGGAATTTCAGCCAGACGTGATTTATCTCTTGAAGACAGACTTAAACGAAAAGAAGTTTTGTCCAGCTAGAAACAAGACGTAAAAATGGTGAGACTAACCTTAAACTGGTGGGTTTTCAAATAGTCAGGTCTTGGGAACGTATGCTTTCAAGACCTGTGTGGATAAGCCAGACCGCATAGGAAGCGTGAAGGTAGTGTACACTGATATACGTAGTATCGGGAACAAATTTCACGAACTAGGTGTATTAGTAGATTCCTTAGCCCAGGTATTGTGGCCATTATTGAAACATGGCTGGTTTCTGGATTAGATGACACACCTGAGCTATGCGGAATTAGTTGCTTGCGCAGCGACTGGGTTAAGGGTCGTAGAGGTGGCGGGGTTGCTCTGTACATCAACAACTCCCTACTTGTTCGCTCCGTGAAATCTGAAGCTCATGACAGTGGGACAGGTGAGGTAATTAGCTGTGAAGTAAGCTTTGCAACCGGCATTCTACTCATTGGAGTTCTGTATAGAAGTCATTATTGTCAGTGTGATGACTTCATTTTAGATCACCTCAAACAATGGAGTAAACACAGTAGCTGTTTTATTCTAGGTGATATTAATGCACCTCATATAGAGTGGGTAGCTGTCATAACTCCAGGATCCGCTGATAAATTTAACAACCGGTTACACTTGACTACCATGGAAAATGCCCTGACACAACAGGACTTAGGTAAAGGTGAAAGACAGCAGTGGTGGTAATCTTGCAGTTAGACAAATTTCTGAAAGCCGAACAACAACAGCTTCTGATCCACCGCTAAGTTCATCAACTGGTATCAATCAGTGGTCGTTGGTGTTGTCATTCACAATGAAACAGACGCCCATCAACTCAAGTATCTTGTGCAATGACTATGATAGTATTGATGCGTTTGAAAAGACAAAAGATATTGCTCAGTTTAGTGAGGATAAGCCAAGTGGAAACGAGAGAGTAATTTTTAAATTGACTTGCATGAATAAAGGCATTTCTGGTTTCAAGTTACTGTTTGAATGCTATTATCTTTGGTGTAAATTGCTCTGCGCCTACGCTTGGTTGACCAGATAGGTCTTATGTTTGTTCGTCATCTATATTCTACTGTGGTGAGAGCAGGCTGCTAGCCGATTGGTTGGCACTAATCTACGTTAATGTCTAGGTCACTAATATTGACCGTGAACAAGGCTGTTTCAACAACCAATCACAGCAAACCTAAATGTGGACAAATATGATTCGCAGATAGATGGCTCTACTTTCCGAGAAATATCGAACACAACCAATCATAAGACTGTGTTTGTCTGCTTAACTTCCGAGAAACAACCAATCAGAAGACTGCCTTTTTCTGCTTGCATAAGCCTTATTAATGCATATAAAATATATATAAATACGTGTTGATTTTCGTAATAAAACGATCTGTTGCCAGCCCTGGTCTTCTGTTGTTACATTTGGTGTCGCTGCCTCCAAGAAGATGAAGATCCCGTGGCCAGCTGCGTTTGAAGAAGGTGACATACGGAGCTTCTTACGTGACTTCGAGGCCGTTGCTGAGCTGGTGGGTGTCAAGGAGCAGGCGGCGAAGGCAGTTGTCCTGGGGACGCTGTTAAGAGGCCGAGCGAAGGCTGCATATGACAGCGTAGACAGGTCAAATGGCACAGCGTCTTGGAAGAAATTGGTTGAACGACTAGTGTCCGAGTTTGACAGCGAAACAGACAGACAGCTAGCAATGCAGCAGTTCCGGTCAATGAAGCTTGGACCTGATGGAGACCCGCTAGTGTTGGCGGTGAAACTGACTAATCTACTTCGACGCGCGCTTCCCACTTTAGATGAAGAATCAGAAGCGCAGTTACTGTCTTCCCAATTCATCGAGAGTGTCCCGACCACATTTCTCAGCGATTAAAACTGGTTAACGCAACGCAGCCGATGGATATTAGTGAGCTGGCGAAGGTGACCAGACAGCTGCTGAGCACAACGGTAGCCGCTATAGACCAACCAAAACCAAACGAATATGAGCAAAAATTGAAGCATTGCAGCGGGAAGTGGCGGCGTTAAAGTTGGCTGATAGAAAAGACCGGTGTTTTGAATGCGGTAAGCCGGGACACTGGAGAAGATACTGCCCAGAAAGGCGAAAAAGAAAAAATTTCAGACGGTATAATGCTTGTTCTTTCTTTCGTATGAACCTAGGTTTAGTGGGGGCTATTGAGAAAGGCGCTCTGTATTCGAAGTTGCGAGTGAATGATCGAGAAGTAGTATGTTTGATAGATACAGGAGCGGCCGTGTCGTTAATAGATAAGAATTTATGTAAGAGTGTTAATCCGTGTTCATTGACAGTACAAACAGTAGGCGGGTATGTGTTGCGTATCACGGGTAGATCGAACTGTACGGTCGTTGTTGGTGGCTGCGAGGTGACGTTTCCTTTCATTGTTGTACCCGAACTACAGCGAACGATATTAGGAGCGGATTTTCTGCGTGAGATTGGTGCCATAATCGACACGCAAGCGAACGTGGTGATCACGAAATACGGGCATATCAACATGTATGAGACCAGCGAGATAGCAGCGATTAAGCTGTCGACGGTACACAATGTGACAGAGTTAATTAATAAATACGATCATCTGTTCACTGGAGATGGGACCCATACGGTTATTGCGATAAGGTGAATCATGAAATTCCGTTAAGTGATCCTAAAGTAAGGTCATTTTTAACGCGAAAAGTTCCATGTCATCTGGAAGGCGAAGTGGAGCGACAAGTGCAAGAGATGTTAAAAGATGATATTATTGAGGAAGCTGATAGCCCATACAACTCTCCAGTGCTGTTAGTAAAAAAAGCGAATGGGAAATATAGATTCTGTGTTGATTTCCGACAGTTAAACAGTATGACAGAGTTAAGACCGTGTGCCATGCCAACAGTGATAGAAACCTTAGATCGACTACAAGGTGCGAATGTGTTTTCGGTTCTCGATCTTCGCTCAGGATACTGGCAGATACCGATAAAACAAAGTGACAGAGATAAGACGGCTTTCATCGTGGGTCAGACGCAATATCGATTTAAACGCATGCCGTTTGGACTAGCAGGTGCACCGTTTACGTTCAGGCGACTGATGAAGCTATTACTTAAGAACTTGAAAAACGTGGAGGTGTATGGTGATGATCTCGTCATATACAATCAAACGAAAACGATCATGTGAACAATGTGGATGCCGTGCTGCGACGCATCGAAGAGTTTGGACTACGCGTCAACAAAACCAAGTCCCAGATAGCCAAAAAAAATGTTACTCTGTTGGGACATAAAGTGGGAAATGGTGAGATTAAACCACTACCGGAGAAAATTTTGACGATTAAAACGATTCCAGACCCGAATTCAAAGAGAAAACTGAGACAATTCTTGGGTAGAGCAGCGTTTTATAGCCGCTTCGTGAAGAACTTCAATGAGATAGCAGCCCCTCTATACAGGCTACTAGGTGAGCCAAAGTTTGTTTGGTCGGAAGAATCGCAGAGGACATTCGACAGAATTAAACAGCTGCTCGACCACCAACAAATGACGCTAAAACTACCTGTGCCAGGAAGACAGTTCACAGTGTGCACAGATGCCAGTGACTACGCTATAGGTGCGGTCCTAAGACAGGACGAGGGAATCGTTGAGTATGCCAGTAGGGTGTTGACCCTCACAGAGAGAAAGTATTCAACGATAGAGAAAGAATGTTTAGCAATGGTATGGGCAGTCGACAAATGGAGACCTTATTTACTCGGCCGGCGGTTCCACATCGAAACCGATCATAAGCCGCTACAAATTTTGAAGACAGCGAGAGACCCACGGGGGAAGTTGTCACGGTGGATGTTGCGTCTTCAGGAATACGATTTTACGATCTCACACGTTCCTGGAAGTGAAAATGTCTTGGCAGATTTGTTATCGAGACCAGAAGATGAGTCTGAGTTGCCCGAGGTCGCTTACGGAGTGCATGCAGTAGAACAAGACCCACTAAGACTTGCACGTAGGCAGAGGTTGGACGATACGCTGAATACAGTAATACAGGTGATCACCAACGGAATAGAAGTGGATCAAACTACGGCGAGTAAGGAGCTAACCACACTACTCAGACAGAGGGATCGACTCAGAGTGAATGCCTACGGGACTCTGACCTGGCGAGAGAACGACGGAAGCTGGCTGGCTGTCATACCTCAATCGTCGCGCCACGACATGATAGAAGAATGTCACCAGCTAGCGCATACAGGCGTGGCCAGAACGACCGACCTCCTAAGACAAAGTATGTACTGGCCAGGTATGAGAGAAGACGTAGCAAGATACGTACTTGGATGTCCACGGTGCCAGCTGATGAAAGGTGACCGGTATATACGACCACCACTTCAGTCGATTCCAGTTACCGCGATAGGTGACTTGTGGTCCGTAGATGTCATGGGTCCATTTCCTCAGACATCCAATGGTAATCAGTACCTCTTGGTGATGACGGAACACGCGACACGATGGGTAGACGCCGTAGCAATCCCAGACCAACGTGCAAGAACCGTGACAGATGCAGTAGTTAGACACATTGTTGCAGACCACGGCGTACCGAAGACAATACTGACAGACCAAGGTCCCTGTTTCGAGAGTGAAGAGTTTACTTACCGTTTGCAACAGCTGGGCATCAAGAGGATCAGAACGACCCCATACCATCCACAAACGAATGGCCTAACGGAGAGAAACAACCGTACACTGAAAGAGTGGCTGGCTTCGAAGGGCGGGAACTGGGAAACGGAGCTTCCACTGATTTTACTAACACATCGGGCTACCACTCAGGAAACAACGAAGAAGTCACCCTTCCAACTGATGTATGGCAGAAAACCACGATTACCGGTACACAATGAGACCTGGCCCATGCACCAAAAGTGGAGTACGACGAAATTAAAAGCAGAGAGGAAAGAGGCAGTCAAGAATGTAATACGGAAGCAGCGCAGTGATGTCACGAAGTCTCAGATGAAAGAAAGGACGCAGTGCATTACTTTTGCAGTCGGGGACCAAGTGAAGTGTAGAGACAGGAGATATACAGTTGGAGGCGGGCTAGGTTCACGGAAACTCCTTCCAAAGTGGGAAGGACCATACACAATCACAAAAAGACAGGGTCAAGTATATACCATCCGAAGAGGTGATAAACAGAAACGAGTTAACGCCAGTCAGCTACAAAGATGGGTACAGTGGGACAAGCCGGTCAGTAACAATCCTCAACTAGAGGATGTAGCACCCAGAAGGTCGGAACGTCTGCGCACAAAGCTATTTGACGGGGGGACGAGTGTGGTGAGAGCAGGCTGCTAGCCGATTGGTTGACACTAATCTACGTCAATGTCTAGGTCACTAATATTGACCGTGAACAAGGCTGTTTCAACAACCAATCACAGCAAACCTAAATGTGGACAAATATGATTCGCAGATAGATGGCTCTACTTTCCGAGAAATATCGAACACAACCAATCATAAGATTGTGTTTGTCTGCTTAACTTCCGAGAAACAACCAATCAGAAGACTGCCTTTTTCTGCTTGCATAAGCCTTATTAATGCATATAAAATATATATAAATACGTGTTGATTTTCGTAATAAAACGATCTGTTGCCAGCCCTTGTCTTCTGTTGTTACACTACGATACAATGACATGAGCATGTTACCGTTCGGATTTGAGGATATAGCTGATAGAAGGAAGTCAGCAAATGAACTCTGCGACGATTTTCCAACCTAGAGCGTCAACCTTTGAAGGGTTGTAGGCGTACTGCTGTAAGTCCTACAATTCTTCAAAGGGTAGCGCATCAATGAGCAGTCCAATGTGCTTGGTGTGTGATTTTGTACATATGTTCATATTGTATATACTGAATTGATATCATCTGTCATCTAGCTGTTGGTAATCCTGTTTGTGTCCGAACGACTTCCACCTGGATCATCAACCTGAGAAGGAATGTAGGCGTACTGCTGTAAGTCCTACAGTTCTTCAAGGGTAGTTTGTCGTGCCAGAATCCACAACATTTGATGTGTTGATTGTACATGTGTTTGTGTTAAATAATTGTGTGAGTTCCAATTATTGTAATTGTTGGTTAATCTTGTTTGTGTCCGGACATTCCACAACTTACAATCGTCAGCCTGAGAAGGGTTGTAGGCGTACTGGTATAAGTCCTGCGATTCTTCAAAGGAATTCCATCGAGACACGATCTGCGAGTTTTTTTAAAATGTTTGTATATACGTGTGGTGTGTCCTATCAATTGGTGTTTTTGGGTTCACTGTGTTTACTAGTTGTTTTCGTCCTTTGTTGTATTGCATAATCTTGTTAAAACTTTCGTCGTGATTACTTCTGAAGTTGTTTCGAGTCTTCTACATCCGCGAATGAATTGATTGATGTTAAGGACAGCAGATGGGTCGTATACGCCGGGGGGGCTATTGCTGAGAATGACACGCATACGGAGATAATTGTTAGCTGCGGTCCCACACGCCGGGGAGAAAGAGTGTAAACGACTGAGGCTCGCATACGTCACCGTTACTAGAACTGAGGCGGAATGAGTGACAAGCGATTGCAGTGGTAATTGGTAGTGAGTAGATAAGAGGATGTGCGAAGAGTATCATGAGGTGCTGATATGGTCTTGTTGCGTTATGCAAGAGTCATTCTAGTAATTGGCGATTGTGCTGCAAGAGGATGTGTCAAGAGGGTGCCTTTAACTGGAAGGCGCAGGTCGTCATCGATGTGCGAGATTGTGCTGTGGGTATGCTTGTGGTGTGTTGGCTTTTCTGTTTGTTCTTCATTTCAGCTCTATCCGTGTGACTCAGGTTCTCGCACTGGCATCCAAGTCAACGTGTTTTGGTCGTGGGCGGAGAGTGTCAATGTAGTTTAAGATTGAACGATCAATTCATGGTTGTTTGCTCAAACACAACTTCCCCAATTTTCGCGGAGGCATCAATACGACAGTCATCGTCTCATCGGTCGCTGTTCAGAAAGAAGTCAGCAGTAAACCGTCAGAAGTAATATTGTGATTTATTATTGTAATATTTGTTCACAGACCTTAGTCATACGTGATTTATATGTTGGTGTAACAATAAAGAATCCTCGAGTCACCAATTGGTGTTTTGGTTTTTTCGTCCGTTATTACTAAGCGTTTCTGAGAAACTTCAAGGAACAGCGTGAGCTCGAGCGTAGCAAGAGCTAGGCATTAACGATTTACGAGACGTGGCTGACAAATGTCAAATTGTAGTTGCTGCTTTCCAATGGGCAACCGCAACCTATAATGTTCTATGTGAATGTGTGAGCACTGGTTAACTGCCGGTTTAAGCTTTGCACCATGCATCCCTCAACCGCTGCTACACGTCACGTTTGAGGTTTGGTCAAGTGTACCGCACACATATAACTTCAGCTGAGGCCTCTGCTTTGGGTTGCGGTAACGAGTAAAAAGTAATTAAATATGACCATCCTCATGGTTCTTGGGATGAAGAGCCCCATTTGTGTTGCAGTCTATCGAATTTCCATCTATGGGAGACGGCCACCGTTTGAATGTGAGATACGAGTTAGCTGCGGTGAAGATATAATTTAACACTTCGTCATTCCCTTGATTTTGGCTCTACGTGAAGTAGATATTTCCCATGATGCCTGTAGCATAGATGGCACTAAAATCGAAACCAAGTCAAGCATCAAATACCTTGGATTGGTTCTTTCCTCTGACCTTTCATGGTGATCCCACATCTTTTTAGTCTCTAAGAATATGTTTCGTCCTACCTTCCACATTAAAAAGTTAAAACAATCAGGTATCAACTAACCTTTACTTCTGCAGTTTGTAAACTCCTGTATTTTACCTGTTGTACTCTATTGCTCTCCATTGATCTTTCCTGGGCTTCTCAAAAAAGACTATATCATATTACGAAGGGTATTAAATGCTGTGGGAAGGCTTGTGGTATGCCTCTGCGTGAGCTCGCCAATATTGTAGTCGAGAGACATAAAATCTTGTACAAAATGGGCAAAAGGAGTACCGTCAGACCTCCTGCACCCCCTTTATTCACAGCTATCCCCTTGTATCTCATCATGTAGGACGAGAAGTCAATATAAGAAGTTATATGCTCGCACCATTAAAAAGAAAAATTCTACAATACTCTATTAAGCCTGTATTTTATGTGATAAAGACACCGTTAGACATGAAACATATAGGTTACTATGCAATTAGCAGTGAATCGACCCTTTCATCGTTTAATTATAACTTATTTATTTTATTTTAATTGTTAAGGACGGAGGGTGGCGCTAGCTGATCAGTGGATATGGTGGTGGTCACTAAGGTGAATCACCCCATTCTGCAGGAACAGCAATATGAAATTAGACGGCTAGAGATATTTCTGAGGACTTAGATCTTTATCTTGAAAAAGATAATAATGAACGCCTAGACAGATCATGCCTCTGTCTTTAAATATATACCATTCGCTCAGCCTATTGTTGAGATGCGACCACATGGGATCTGCACAGATTTAAATTAACTTGCTATCCATTGTCGGATCTTTAAATACCACTTCACAATGTCTTATCTCATTTATTTTCTAATAACGTCTCTACTTGATCCTCATTATATTCCATTAAACCTAACATTTTATAGCTCTTCATGAATTCGATTCGACTTATTCTATTCCTATTCTCTGTAGGGTACGGTTGTGCACCAAATAGACAAAAAGGCATGAAATAAAAACAACTGGCTTGAAAATAATTGTATTAAAGCCAAAAGTGGACATCATGATAGTACGAAGTATATGGGTATTATTATACATTGCAAATGAACGTTGTTGGCCTAGGGATTGTTTACTTTTCCATGCTGTTTCCTATATAAATGTATTTAATAATGATATATTGCACTTACTCAATTTATTACACTTTAATGATTCACCTTAGCACTTTTACTTTTCTAAAACAGCTTTCAATCCCTTGTAAACGTTGTACTTACCTCAATATTGGTTGGTTATCGTATGCCGACAACCACGGAATGAAAGCGAAACGAAGTCGAATTTCCCGTGCAACCAGGGGGACAACTGTACAATTCAACAACTATACGGCCTGGTTCAGACAATGAGTGTAATTATATATATATATCAAATATTTAACTGTTGAAACATTACAAACCTGTAGGCAATCTACGATTTGACATTATAGCATACTTGACCGTGCCTGCAAAAATGGCATGCATTTTCATGTACATTTAAGTTTATATAAAAATATAAAATTATTACTATTATTATTGTTAATGTCCAGGTTTAACTACACTGGACTTCACCCTGTCCATAGAAGATTTTCACGAACTATGCGTAAAAACCAAAACAAAAAAAGCAGAACACATATTGGTGGCTATAGAACCGATTATTTTTGCACTAACACAAAGCCAACCATTATTTCATTCAAGTGTTGGTTATTGTAAACAAAGTTTCTGATAGCTTTTTCTCTACCAACGAAAAGAGAGCGATGAAATGGTGATTAACATATTGATGGCTCCCGCGAAAAATATGGAGTTGGGTTTGAGCAAACAACCATGAATTGATCGTTCAATCTTAAACTACATTGACAGTCCCCGGCAAAAAAAACGTATCCATCCCTTTTCCCATCACGACCAATACACGTTGACTTGGATGCCAGTGCGAGAACCTGAGTCACACGGATAGAGCTGAAATGAAGAACAAACAGAAAAGCCAACACACCACAAGCATACCCACAGCACAATCTCACACATCGATGACGACCTGCGCCTTCCAGTTAAAGGCACCCTCTTGACACATCCTCTTGCAGCACAATCGCCAATTACTAGAATGACTCTTGCATAACGCAACAAGACCATATCAGCACCTCATGATACTCTTCGCACATCCTCTTATCTACTCACTACCAATTACCACTGCAATCGCTTGTCACTCATTCCGCCTCAGTTCTAGTAACGGTGACGTATGCGAGCCTCAGTCGTTTACACTCTTTCTCCCCGGCGTGTGGGACCGCAGCTAACAATTATCTCCGTATGCGTGTCATTCTCAGCAATAGCCTCCCCGGCGTATACGACCCATCTGCTGTCCTTAACATCAATCAATTCATTCGCGGATGTAGAAGACTCGAAACAACTTCAGAAGTAATCACGACGAAAGTTTTAACAAGATTATGCAATACAACAAAGGACGAAAACAACTAGTAAACACAGTGAACCCAAAAACACCAATTGATAGGACACAACACACGTATATACAAACAGTACAAACAAACTCGCAGATCGTGTCTCGATGGAATTCCTTTGAAGAATCGCAGGACTTATACCAGTACGCCTACAACCCTTCTCAGGCTGACGATTGTAAGTTGTGGAATGTCCGGACACAAACAAGATTAACCAACAATTACAATAATTGGAACTCACACAATTATTTAACACAAACACATGTACAATCAACACATCAAATGTTGTGGATTCTGGCACGACAAACTACCTTTGAAGAACTGTAGGACTTACAGCAGTACGCCTACATTCCTTCTCAGGTTGATGATCCAGGTGGAAGTCGTTCGGACACAAACAGGATTACCAACAGCTAGATGACAGATGATATCAATTCAGTATATACAATATGAACATATGTACAAAATCACACACCAAGCACATTGGACTGCTCATTGATGCGCTACCCTTTGAAGAATTGTAGGACTTACAGCAGTACGCCTACAACCCTTCAAAGGTTGACGCTCTAGGTTGGAAAATCGTCGCAGAGTTCATTTGCTGACTTCCTTCTATCAGCTATATCCTCAAATCCGAACGGTAACATGCTCATGTCATTGTATCGTAGAATATAGATGACGAACAAACATAAGACATATCTGGTCAACCAAGCGTAGGCGCAGAGCAATTTACACCAAAGATAATAGCATTCAAACAGCAACTTGAAACCAGAAATGCCTTTATTCGTGCAAGTCAATTTAAAAATTACTCTCTCGTTTCCACTTGGCTTATCCTCACTAAACTGAGCAATATCTTTCGTTTTTCCAAACGCACCAATACTATCATAGTCATTGCACAAGATACTTGAGTTGATGGGCGTCTGTTTCATTGTGAATGACAACACCAACGACCACTGATTGATACCAGTTGATGAACTTAGCGGTGGATCAGAAGCTGTTGTTGTTCGGCTTTCAGAAATTTGTCTAACTGCAAGATTACCACCACTGCTGTCTTTCACTACTAGTTCGGGTTTGGCACTATCATCTGATGATAGTTGGGTTAAACACTGATCAATTACGCTGACGTTCTCACAAGCATCCATTACTTCAGCAACTGCATCTGCATTCAATTCTACTTCACGTTGTAGTATCTTGTGCAATGACTATGATAGTATTGGTGCGTTTGAAAGACGAAAGATATTGCTCAGTTTAGTGAGGATAAGCCAAGTGGAAACGAGAGAGTAATTTTCAAATTGACTTGCACGAATAAAGGCATTTCTGGTTTCAAGTTACTGTTTGAATGCTATTATCTTTGGTGTAAATTGCTCTGCGCCTACGCTTGGTTGACCAGATAGGTCTTATGTTTGTTCGTCATCTATATTCTACGATACAATGACATGAGCGTGTTACCGTTCGGATTTGAGGATATAGCTGATAGAAGGAAGTCAGCAAATGAACTCTGCGACGATTTTCCAACCTAGAGCGTCAACCTTTGAAGGGTTGTAGGCGTACTGGTATAAGTCCTGCGATTCTTCAAAGGAATTCCATCGAGACACGATCTGCGGGTTTGTTTGTACTGTTTGTATATACGTGTGGTGTGTCCTATCAATTGGTGTTTTTGGGTTCACTGTGTTTACTAGTTGTTTTCGTCCTTTGTTGTATTGCATAATCTTGTTAAAACTTTCGTCGTGATTACTTCTGAAGTTGTTTCGAGTCTTCTACATCCGCGAATGAATTGATTGATGTTAAGGACAGCAGATGGGTCGTATACGCCGGGGAGGCTACTGCTGAGAATGTCACGCATACGGAGATAATTGTTAGCTGCGGTCCCACACGCCGGGGAGAAAGAGTGTAAACGACTGAGGCTCGCATACGTCACCGTTACTAGAACTGAGGCGGAATGAGTGACAAGCGATTGCAGTGGTAATTGGTAGTGAGTAGATAAGAGGATGTGCGAAGAGTATCATGAGGTGCTGATATGGTCTTGTTGCGTTATGCAAGAGTCATTCTAGTAATTGGCGATTGTGCTGCAAGAGGATGTGTCAAGAGGGTGCCTTTAACTGGAAGGCGCAGGTCGTCATCGATGTGCGAGATTGTGCTGTGGGTATGCTTGTGGTGTGTTGGCTTTTCTGTTTGTTCTTCATTTCAGCTCTATCCGTGTGACTCAGGTTCTCGCACTGGCATCCAGGTCAACGTGTATTGGTCGTGATGGGAAAAGGGATGGATACGTTTTTTTGCCGGGGACTGTCAATGTAGTTTAAGATTGAACGATCAATTCATGGTTGTTTGCTCAAACCCAACTCCATATTTTTCGCGGGAGCCATCAATATGTTAATCACCATTTCATCGCTCTCTTTTCGTTGGTAGAGAAAAAGCTATCAGAAACTTTGTTTACAATAACCAACACTTGAATGAAATAATGGTTGGCTTTGTGTTAGTGCAAAAATAATCGGTTCTATAGCCACCAATATGTGTTCTGCTTTTTTTGTTTTGGTTTTTACGCATAGTTCGTGAAAATCTTCTATGGACAGGGTGAAGTCCAGTGTAGTTAAACCTGGACATTAACAATAATAATAGTAATAATTTTATATTTTCATATAAACATAAATGTACATGAAAATGCATGCCATTTTTGCAGGCACGGTCAAGTATGCTATAATGTCAAATCGTAGATTGCCTACAGGTTTGTAATGTTTCAACAGTTAAATATTTGATATATATATATAATTACACTCATTGTCTGAACCAGGCCGTACAGTTGTTGAATTGTACAGTTGTACCCCTGGTTGCACGGGAAAATCGACTTCGTTTCGCTTTCATTCCGTGGTTGTCGGCATACGATAACCAACCAATATTGAGGTAAGTACAACGTTTACAAGGGATTGAAAGCTGTTTTAGAAAAGTAAAAGTGCTAAGGTGAATCATTAAAGTGTAATAAATTGAGTAAGTGCAATATATCATTATTAAATACATTTATATAGGAAACAGCATGGAAAAGTAAACAATCCCTAGGCCAACAACGTTCATTTGCAATGTATAATAATACCCATATACTTCGTACTATCATGATGTCCACTTTTGGCTTTAATACAATTATTTTCAAGCCAGTTGTTTTTATTTCATGCCTTTTTGTCTATTTGGTGCACAACCGTACCCTACAGAGAATAGGAATAGAATAAGTCGAATCGAATTCATGAAGAGCTATAAAATGTTAGGTTTAATGGAATATAATGAGGATCAAGTAGAGACGTTATTAGAAAATAAATGAGATAAGACATTGTGAAGTGGTATTTAAAGATCCGACAATGGATAGCAAGTTAATTTAAATCTGTGCAGATCCCATGTGGTCGCATCTCAACAATAGGCTGAGCGAATGGTATATATTTAAAGACAGAGGCATGATCTGTCTAGGCGTTCATTATTATCTTTTTCAAGATAAAGATCTAAGTCCTCAGAAATATCTCTAGCCGTCTAATTTCATATTGCTGTTCCTGCAGAATGGGGTGATTCACCTTAGTGACCACCACCATATCCACTGATCAGCTAGCGCCACCCTCCGTCCTTAACAATTAAAATAAAATAAATAAGTTATAATTAAACGATGAAAGGGTCGATTCACTGCTAATTGCATAGTAACCTATATGTTTCATGTCTAACGGTGTCTTTATCACATAAAATACAGGCTTAATAGAGTATTGTAGAATTTTTCTTTTTAATGGTGCGAGCATATAACTTCTTATATTGACTTCTCGTCCTACATGATGAGATACAAGGGGATAGCTGTGAATAAAAGGGGTGCAGGAGGTCTGACGGTACTCCTTTTGCCCATTTTGTACAAGATTTTATGTCTCTCGACTACAATATTGGCGAGCTCACGCAGAGGCATACCACAAGCCTTCCCACAGCATTTAATACCCTTCGTAATATGATATAGTCTTTTTTGAGAAGCCCAGGAAAGATCAATGGAGAGCAATAGAGTACAACAGGTAAAATACAGGAGTTTACAAACTGCAGAAGTAAAGGTTAGTTGATACCTGATTGTTTTAACTTTTTAATGTGGAAGGTAGGACGAAACATATTCTTAGAGACTAAAAAGATGTGGGATCACCATGAAAGGTCAGAGGAAAGAACCAATCCAAGGTATTTGATGCTTGACTTGGTTTCGATTTTAGTGCCATCTATGCTACAGGCATCATGGGAAATAACTACTTCACGTAGAGCCAAAATCAAGGGAATGACGAAGTGTTAAATTATATCTTCACCGCAGCTAACTCGTATCTCACATTCAAACGGTGGCCGTCTCCCATAGATGGAAATTCGATAGACTGCAACACAAATGGGGCTCTTCATCCCAAGAACCATGAGGATGGTCATATTTAATTACTTTTTACTCGTTACCGCAACCCAAAGCAGAGGCCTCAGCTGAAGTTATATGTGTGCGGTACACTTGACCAAACCTCAAACGTGACGTGTAGCAGCGGTTGAGGGATGCATGGTGCAAAGCTTAAACCGGCAGTTAACCAGTGCTCACACATTCACATAGAACATTATAGGTTGCGGTTGCCCATTGGAAAGCAGCAACTACAATTTGACATTTGTCAGCCACGTCTCGTAAATCGTTAATGCCTAGCTCTTGCTACGCTCGAGCTCACGCTGTTCCTTGAAGTTTCTCAGAAACGCTTAGTAATAACGGACGAAAAAACCAAAACACCAATTGGTGACTCGAGGATTCTTTATTGTTACACCAACATATAAATCACGTATGACTAAGGTCTGTGAACAAATATTACAATAATAAATCACAATATTACTTCTGACGGTTTACTGCTGACTTCTTTCTGAACAGAGACCGATGAGACGATGACTGTCGTATTGATGCCTCCGCGAAAATTGGGGAAGTTGTGTTTGAGCAAACAATCATGAATTGATCGTTCAATCTTAAACTACATTGACACTCTCCGCCCACGACCAAAACACGTTGACTTGGATGCCAGTGCGAGAACCTGAGTCACACGGATAGAGCTGAAATGAAGAACAAACAGAAAAGCCAACACACCACAAGCATACCCACAGCACAATCTCGCACATCGATGACGACCTGCGCCTTCCAGTTAAAGGCACCCTCTTGACACATCCTCTTGCAGCACAATCGCCAATTACTAGAATGACTCTTGCATAACGCAACAAGACCATATCAGCACCTCATGATACTCTTCGCACATCCACTTATCTACTCACTACCAATTACCACTGCAATCGCTTGTCACTCATTCCGCCTCAGTTCTAGTAACGGTGACGTATGCGAGCCTCAGTCGTTTACACTCTTTCTCCCCGGCGTGTGGGACCGCAGCTAACAATTATCTCCGTATGCGTGTCAATCTCAGCAATAGCCTCCCCGGCGTATACGACCCATCTGCTGTCCTTAACATCAATCAATTCATTCGCGGATGTAGAAGACTCGAAACAACTTCAGAAGTAATCACGACGAAAGATTTAACAAGATTATGCAATACAACAAAGGACGAAAACAACTAGTAAACACAGTGAACCCAAAAACACCAATTGATAGGACACACCACACGTATATACAAACAGTACAAACAAACTCGCAGATCGTGTCTCGATGGAATTCCTTTGAAGAATCGCAGGACTTATACCAGTACGCCTACAACCCTTCTCAGGCTGACGATTGTAAGTTGTGGAATGTCCGGACACAAACAAGATTAACCAACAATTACAATAATTGGAACTCACACAATTATTTAACACAAACACATGTACAATCAACACATCAAATGTTGTGGATTCTGGCACGACAAACTACCTTGAAGAACTGTAGGACTTACAGCAGTACGCCTACATTCCTTCTCAGGTTGATGATCCAGGTGGAAGTCGTTCGGACACAAACAGGATTACCAACAGCTAGATGACAGATGATATCAATTCAGTATATACAATATGAACATATGTACAAAATCACACACCAAGCACATTGGACTGCTCATTGATGCGCTACCCTTTGAAGAATTGTAGGACTTACAGCAGTACGCCTACAACCCTTCAAAGGTTGACGCTCTAGGTTGGAAAATCGTCGCAGAGTTCATTTGCTGACTTCCTTCTATCAGCTATATCCTCAAATCCGAACGGTAACACGCTCATGTCATTGT